>JAMZAV010011580.1:0-49511 GCA_024449915.1 Sweltsa coloradensis | reverse complement strand
GCATCACGGTTCGTGCCACGTCCAAATTGCTTTACCCAAGGGCTTGTGACATTGTTCTCGAGAACATATAGGGGATACCACGGTTCGTGCCCTCAAAATTGACATACCAATTGACAAGAGCCTGCACTGGTACGAAGGACCAGAGGTTCTCGCGTTGAGTATGGAATTATTGGTTCGATCCCCAGTCGATGCATCACACCTGTTAAAAATACGCGCTGCAGTCTCATAAAATAACTTTCAGGATTAATAATTTGTTTTTCTCGTCTCATTTTATAAAGAAGTATCTCCTCTTTATAAATTTTCTATGCCTTTTCAGGTTTAATCAATTTGTAGATGCCATAGGCAAGACTTTTGCTACTATCAAGAAGAAGATACCTCAAATAAGCTCTCGCCACTTAGCTGCCGATGCCTTTGATGAGAAGAGGGTTATGGAGTCACTGGCAGACTTTCGCAGCAGGGAAGTCCTCGTCTTGAAGAAGGATGCTGTTCCAACTCTCTTCCTAGGAGCTGCTACCTCACACGCCACCGACGATGATGCATTTACGTCGGAGCCTCTTCCAAAGATATTGAGATATTCTCACTTCTCCAAAGGGTTTCAATGCTCCTTCGACTTCTACTCCTTACAAGAGTAAGAAAGTAGGCCTTCACCAGGGAAGTGGTGTAGAGTCGACTTTATCTACTTATCATGGATGCACGATACGAAGCATCGGAACCCAGACTGATGTGGGACAAGATTCACTCGTCAACGTAGGTTCCCTAGAGGCAGATTCGTCTATGATCTCATCACACAACGCGACTACCGAAACTCTTAAGAAAATCCCGACTACGTAATATCCTTCGACGACAACGGCGTAAAGAGTGATACAGACAGCACTTGTAGCGAACTATTAGACACAGAAACCATGATGGAGGACCTAAATGACTTATTGTACATTATGGTGCAAGAATCACAGTTACGTGAGTTGTTTAAGTTATGTCACCTCTGTGGCAATCTGGTTGTGTCCATAAAATATACTACAAATAGAGGAGCCATGCTCAAAGTTAACGCAGCATGTGTCAACCCTCATTGCTCTCAACAGGATGTTACATGGAATTCCAGCGAAATTGTAGACCAACAACGTCTCGTCAACGTCGCTTTGAGTGGAGCTATTTTCTATTCTGGTACACTGTTAGAGCCCTTTTTGAATTTTAAAAAAAAACGATGGGCCTCAAAGTAAATGGGAAGACAACGCACTACAAGATCATCAAGAAGTTTGTCAGACCTGTTGTTCGTCATAAATGGGTCAATCACAGGAGAGACGTTATCAACCAGGAGAATGCTGCTGCTAGCCATGACCCGAAGGGATGTAGAATCCTACAAGATGGACAATACGACAGCCCAAGATTTTGTGCATGGTCCCATACCCACAGCTGCTCGAACGAACGAAATTTGTGACCTCGTAAAGAAAAAGGACCCTGATCACCCTGGTGACATTTAGCTCAAGTGCGCGAGAGTGGCTACAAAGCGTCTTGATGAGGAGTTGGATCGTCTCACCACAGTGTGTACGGACCGCCACAGAAGTATTGTAAAGATGATGAGAGAAGAGTTCTCCCATATCGAGCACAGTTGGGACTTGTGGCATATTGGGAAAACATTTATTTGATTAGATATTGCTTTACGTCTCATATTTATGCAACTTGGCTAATCGAGACGAAGGGAGGGACGTAAGGGATGACGCGGGGGAACAAGGGGTGGACAAAGCCTGTGCTGGTCAGAACCAGCCACAAGCGTATGGGGAGGGCAGGGGTTCCCCAACGTCGTGGTCGTCTCCGTCTGTGTCATCATCCGTCCGTGTTGTCATTGTCGTCGCCGTCGGGGAAGTAGTCAAAGGGAAGGGGTTCTCGACAAAGACCAGAGCTCGCCATTAGCACAGGCGTTTCCACCCCTTGCCCCCCCCCCCCCCCGGAATATATATATATATATATATTTAATTTCTGTCTAAAGTACTAACATAACAGCGTCATAGTCGCCTACTCTAAAGCCAAGGTTAAACATCATATATCCCAACTCTAGGGTTACAGAGATGGTTTGTATTCTCCAGTTAATTTTGTATGTAGTCTAAATGGCAGAGCATTAGCTGCTCTACACACGTTATTAGCAATGTACAAAACAGACCAAGAACAATGTTCCTCGTCTTACTAAGAGCGAATGCAACAATCTCATAAATCATGATTATGTGTTTAGCAGTAAGTCTACCTCATGGACAGATATAGTCATTTAATGACATTGACGCCAAAAAAATCAACGGGAACAAAGGCCTGCACCAAACTGACCGCTACAAACATATTCCCGGACTCATTTTCCGAAATGAAAGTGAAATTAGCTGCACAAGTATTTAGCTGTTCGGAGAAGGCAGGGATAGGCAGTGCCCACTTCACCGGAGAGCTAAACTTAGATACATGTAACTTGCACTTCAGAGTTCATTGCGCAAATTAACAATTGGTTCGACGCTTTAAACAGTCGCTACCCGGCGTATGATCAGACACCTCAGGTGCTGCACCCCCAAGGACCTCTCGCCACCACGAAAAGAAGCCTTGGACTCGGACGTGGACTCGATATGGGCTTCAGACGAGTGCGAAGACCTTTACTCTGACTCCACCAGCGACTCGCTTTCGGGATTCTTCCGACCCACCCCGAGTGGACCAAAGAAGCTGCCGTGTCTCCACGCCTGACCTACTCGCCAGGACAGAGGCCTTCTTTAAGGAAAAAATCGTCCTCTCCCCACTCCAAACCCGGGCACAAAAGAAGCGGAAAAAAGCAAAACCACACGCACTCCACGTACCCACCCTCTGAACACACCACCAGTGTTCTCCTCAACTCCGACCACTACCAACTTGCACCACAAGACAACCACCTCCACCACACTCCACAACCTCCCTCTCCCACACCCCGTCCCCATGCCCGCAAGATGGATCTCATTTCACTGCTAAATCAGTGAGTATAAATTCTTAAAAACGCTACAAAATGCTAAATTTACTGAAAATAAGGTTTACATATACCAATTGAGTATTGGTTTAGCATTGTATTCTAACGTTTAAAGTGACTACATTGAATTGAAATGTTCATATAAAGCATAATTTGAATTCATTCCCCATTAAAAATACAAGAAACTCCCCACATTCGGGGTTTTGGTGGAAAGAAGAAAATTAATGCTACAAAATGCTAAATTTGGAAAAATTAATGCAAAATATTCAGAATATAAATTCTACTTTTTCATAGCTCTACTTATAATGCCTAAACCTATGTTAACATTCTTATGTTTTACGTTATTGTCCTACATGTTGAATTATTATACTAACCTAGATGTTCTTCCTTTATTTTAAAGATGGCAGTCCCATGGCAATTTACAGAACCATGCCTATACGATCTTCATTACAGTAAGTTGACAAATGGCAATACTAACATTGTAGAGCTGCAAACACTTGGTCTTGGTTAGATTCAGTTGGGAAAAATATCCTTTTTAAAAACTATTTCATTTCATCCCATTCTATTCTACAAGGCCAGGTTACTTTTCGTTTGCTGTTTTGGTGGGATGTTGCAAACAATATTATTTTGTAAAAATAAAAAAGGTTGCGTCGGGGCCTTCAGGGTTGGCTTGGTCGCTTTGATTTAAAGTCCTCCACTGAAAATCAGTTATATAACTGAGTGGATAGACTCTAAATACAATTTATTTATTTATTTACAAGTGCTGACCAAAGGTATTCCGTATAACGAGGCCGCTACGCAAACGCTTTTTTTAGTCGCGTTAATGGATGAGCTTTTTTGATTGTGATTGTTTTCAAGTTTCTATTGTTATTTGTTAATTGGATGAGCGTAGCGAGCGAAGCGAAGATTCCATTTCACTATACACTGGAGAAAAAACTCCGGAATCTTTTTTTCTTTTTTTCATTTGTATTTTTGTTTGTCTGTTAACACGATTCCGTCTAAACCGATACTCCGATTGCGATGAAATTTTATGGACGCCTTCGAAATCTCTCTACTTAGAACTGCCACGTTTTTGAGCACAATCGAAAAATTATTTCTCATGAAAATCGATTTAAAAAAAATCTTCTTCGACTTATACGGGAATACCACCTACATGTTTTTTTCAAAAGAAACTTTAGTAGAACAGGTAAATGATATTTATAAATTAATTAAACTTAACACTGTTCTTAGGTGAGAAAATAAGTTTTTAATTATGTTGCAATATTTCGAAAAGTTTCACTTTTCTTCGACAGGCAGACATTTACAAAAATAAAACATCTAACAAACAATAACCACAGCTATGTGGATGAAAAATTAATTGCAAAGAAGTTGTATTTTTAAGTAATTTAACAAGGTGAAAGAAAAACATTTACAAACGATCTATCCCTAGCTTTAATTTATGACAAAACAACTAGGTATAAAAAATATAGTAGTTATAGGCTTGATAGATAATAAGTTGTTAGTTGAAAGTTCATTGTTTATAGTTTGAGTTGATCGTTTTAGTTGATAGTGAAAAAAAAATATATATATATATATATTATAATAAATAAATACAATAAAATAAATTATTTTAAGTTGAAAGATGTTAGCTGTAAGACTAATCTTGTTTTGATGGTACGAATTCTTGCCACAACGCTGGAAATGCTGTGCTGGGTGTACTGACACTCTCCGGTGTGACAGCCATGAATGCAGATTCTTTTTTTTTTTTTTTTTTTTATTTATTCAGAAAGTAGTTTCAAATACAGCGAACCATTTTAAATTGAAACATATAACAATAGATAACTAATAACATACAATAATCACACAAAACACATACATGAGAAACAAAAACACGATAACAAGACATTACAGGGAAAGCATAGCGACTTTGATGTCTTTTTTAAAAACATTGCACGGAGAGAATATGTCAAGATAAAGTTTGTTGGAAGATAAGTTGTTGAAGGTAGAAGGAAGACGGTGAGATAGTGATCTTTGTAACAGGGTGAGTCTAGGGGTGTTGAGGTGGAAGATGTGGTTGAGACGAGTATTACGGGAAGGAACATGTAAGTGAAAGATTGAAACAAGTTCGTTGGACCTTATGTGGCCAACCATGATGCTATTCAAATATTGCATGTCATGCAAGCACCTCCTTCTTTCCAAGGGTTGTAATCTTAGAGAGTTCAAGATGGTTGTTTTATCTACTTCTCGGAATTCCGCCACCCTGTGTTTAACAATAGCGGCAAAGAAAGAGGAGATACGGTCTAAACGTTTTAGGTTTGTTTTCGCCGCCATGCCCCAGATAGGTGAACAGTACTCAACAACAGGTAATACGCATCCAGTGTAGTACGATCTAAGCGCCGCCGCGCTGCGTATTTCCGTAAAGCGGTAGAGTAAGCCTACGAGAGACATGGCTCGCGAAACAACCTTTTCAATGTGCGTTTTAAATAGAAATTTTGAGTCAAAAATCACCCCTAGATCTCGTTGGCATTCTACACGGGTTATTTGACGATCGGACACAACATATGACGCTAGCAGTGGATTTTTTTTCAAACACACTGACATAATCGTGCATTTGCTCGGGTTTGGCTTCAGAGCCCACTCACTGCACCACACTGACATAATATCCAATGCGCACTGAAGCAATTCCACGTCCACAAGATTTCTGATCATTGCAAAAAGCTTGCAGTCGTCGGCGTAGAGGAGCATTTGGCAGTTGACTGAAGCTATAGCATCGGAGAGGTCGTCCATGAACAGCGTGAAACAGAGAGGCCCAAGGACGCTGCCTTGCGGCACCCCCGACAATACTGGCAGCCAGCTAGACGATCCTCCAGAGACAACTACGCGCTGCATACGCTCTGACAAAAAGCTTGTCAATAAAGACAGAAACTTGCCGTGAACATTAAATCGTTCGGAGAGCTTATGAATTAGAAGTTTGTGACTGACCGAGTCAAATGCTTGGACAATGTCAATGTAAACCACATCAAGTTGTGAGCCGTCGGAGATTGCGGAGCATGCATGATGTTGCAACACTGTCAGGTTTGACAGGCCGATAGTCCAGGCAGAAAACCATGTTGTTGTTTTGATACTAGAGGCATCGTAAATGCAGACAGATGCCGATGAATCACCCTTTCACATACAATTGAGAGTGTCGGCAAGAGCGAGATGGGTCGATAGGACGTCACGTCGTTCTTGTCTTTGCTACCTGCTTTGAAGAGAGGGATGACATTCGCCTGTTTCCACTTGGTTGGAAATACACCTTCTTCAAAACAGCGGTTAAAAATGCAGGCGACTGGGTTGGCGAGGCTAGCGGCTGTTGATTTTAAAAATACGGAGCCTAGATTATCTGGTCCAGTGGCTCGGGTGGGAGACAGTGTGCTTAACAGGTGATATACCTCGGCCGATGACGTGTTCAGAGAAGACAATGAATGTGATGCAATTTTGTTGACAGGTGGCAAATTTAAGTTGGCCGTAGGAGGTGTGAAGTTGGAATGAAAGTAGTTGTTAAGTAATTCAGGCCTTTGTTCGCCAGTGGCGGTGGTGCCATTGTGAGCAAGCTGATCGGGGATTCTTTCGGATTTTTTTTCTAGAATTTATGAGTGACCAAAATTTTTAGGATTTTTCATTGCGTTTGTCTCGATGTTGTTGATATATTTAGTGTAGCCCTCGTGCAGAAGTTGTTTTGACGCTTGCCTTAGGTTTTCGAAAGTCGCTCTCGTGTGAAACGTTTGGAAATTGTTTATACAGAAACCAAGCCATCTTCTTGTTATATAATGTGCGCTTGGTTTCGGCGTCAACCCATTGTTCAAACTTGCGCGACTTGGGCTTCGTCATTGGCACGTGCTCCTTGATGACGTCGGCAACCAGTTCATAGAATAAATCAACAGCATCGTTGACAGTTCCGTCTTTCAGCAAATGCCACGGTAAAGAATCCAGTGCGATCTTGACCTTGCCCAGTTTACATTCCTCCAAACCGGAAAGGCGCGCGGGGGTGGTATGCGTTGCTTTGTCTCGCGAGCAGGCAGTTGAACGGTAGCCGAGACGGAGTCGTGGTCAGACGAGAAATAATTCAACCCTGTTGAGACACCCGTTACGTTTCAGCGAGGACAAGACGTAATCCAGTGTTGCCATACCTCTGGTAGGCTGACAGTTCGACTGACGTAGACCCAACCCCTCAATAAAGTTGTCAAGAAACCATGTATCCCCAGCATTGGAAGCTGTACCCTGATTACTTGATAGCCATCTAAATGACAGGTTAAAATCTCCTAGGAGAACGAAATCACCCAAGGCGTAGACGGCTAACAGTGAATCTAAGCATTTTTCGAGTGAAGCCATATCGTTACCAGGGCGCCTGTAGAAACATCCCACAAACAGTTTCTTCCCTTTGGCTAGCGCACTTCCGTCCAAAGTAGTTCACACTCGTCCGACTCGAGATCCTCCCTTCTCCTAACAGCAAACGATGGTTTGAATGCTAGCAGAGTGCCGCACACCCGTGAGCCTCGATCTCTTCTAAAAACATTGAAACTCGCGGAGAGTGGAATCTCACTGTCAGCCACACTGTTGTTTAGCCAAGTCTCCGTTAACGCAACGACATCGTGCTTGAGTAGTTCATCAATATGAACTGCACAGTCCTCGAACTTATTTTTAATGCTTCGTACATTTTGGCAGTAGAAATCTAGGTTTCTAGAACCAGGATTAACCTCTATGTCACCTGATATCAGCAGAATGCAGAGCCATCGGGACCACGCGTTCTTCTGCTGTGAAGGGACAACACTGCACCTCCTAGACCTCCCCCGACTGCACTCAGCCAGCAGGCTACGCTGGCTGTGAAGGGATGCCGCAAAAGACGAAACACTAAAACTATGATTTTTTAATGGAAATGAGCCGAAACGATTTGAATCACAGTCCCCTTCGATAACAGATTTTACGCAAAACAATTTGATGTGAATTTGAAATAATAAACATGATAGAAACATACAAAAAACAATAACCCGAGGAGCACGAAGCACGTTGCTATATACACTCGCCGCCATCTTGGCGTAAACGTTTTAAAGTTTCCATTTGAACCAATCGGCCTCATGTTGGATGATGGAGGCGTCGTTCCAAGAAACATAATGATGATTGTCAAACACGTGTTCAGCCAATTTTGAAGTATCAACTTTCCGATTATTCACGTTATTTTTGTGCTCTTTAATCCGGACATTCAACGGTCTTTTTGTTTCTCCAATGTAGAGAGCTCCACATTCACAAGGTATCGAATATATACAGTTTTTTGATGATTGAATTGGGTTATAAGGTTTAGTTTTTGTCAACAAACTACGAAAAGTATTTGATGACTTGAAAACAGTTCTTATACCATGTGGAGATAAAAGGCGTCTCAACTTTTCTGACAAATTTGGGTGGTATTCAAGAACAATGGTCTTAAGAATATCGCGTCCTCCATCATCAGTTTCAATATCTGTTGATAACATCGCAGTTGTTATAGCAGGCTTCACACATCTAGGCCTTTGTGAGAAATTCTCTGGATATCCATTTTGCATTAATGCTTTTTAAGTTTGACTCTTCTACACATAAACTATCAGGAGTTGAACAAATGGCTTGAGCATACACTGTACGGAACGATCCAGCTTCTGCTTGTCCACCCGGTTTGACCCGGGCTAGCTCCCCTAAGCTAGTGGCGAGCGTTTGTTGCCCCCACCCCACATGGGCACCAGGTTTCTGTAATCTCCAGACGCCATGCACATGGTCATCCCCGTAGTGTGGTACATCATCATCATTCATCATTTTCCCCTGATTGCTGTTTCTGATCTTTGGCAAATCTCACATTTTTTGTAGGACTGGAATACCCATAGTCTATTAATCAGTTTTCTTCTTCTTGATGGTATTATTTTATTTTTGTAAAACCTTATCTCTTTTTTCTGTTTGTGTATATTTATATTTTTAGTTTTATTCAGCCGTTGTAGCCTACTCCTTTTGCAAGTTAAATGAGTTTTTATAACCTACTGAATAAGAAAAAGTTAAATAAGCAAATAAATAGGATCACCACTGATTGGCTATCACCTGCACGTGCTCTCAAGTAATTATAAGATGTAATTAATCAACCGCGAGAATGTTCAAGTCCCGTGACATAATGCTAGAGACCATACTGAACTGTCTGTCTGTTGCTTTGCGGATAGTTGAAAACATATTTGCGCTTTCCCAGGTTAGAAATCAACCTGAACTGTACACCATGCAAATAAATGATGCCAACATTGACGATTAAAAAATATAAATCTTGTCGAACCACATTTCGGGATAAAGTTATATTATGTTTTGTCTGTTGGCTACATTATATTTTTTTACTTGTGTGTAAAGTGTACTTTAATTATTTTAATTTAAAATACATAACCGTATTTAAAAGATCTCAATCAGTTTTTTATGGAATCTGTAGTCATAGTGCGTGGACCTAGGATAGCCTACAATAACACAGGTGACTGCGGTTAATTGAATGCTTGTTTGTTCTACAGATGTAATGGCCCACGAAGATGACCGCCCAACCCCACGCCCCTCCACCCATATCCCATCCCCCCCCCCCAATCACCCGCCACCGCCCCAGCCCATCCTCATCCCCCTCCCATCACCCGCAACCCATTCCCAGCTTGGACCGCCCACGATTGGGTCGCCCCCCTCTAACAAGAGGGGAGCCGATCTGACCTGGGGCGGGCCGAGCGGGAGTGACGGACGACAGACCCAGTCTCCCCATTCTTCAAGATGGGGAAGACCGGTACAGGGGACAGAGGGCGTGGGCCGGCCTCCCTCCACTCCCCTCACCTCCACGTGTACCGGTAATAGTATCCAGCGCCAGCTCGACAATAAGCTTGAGCTCCAGCAGCGATGATGTAAGTTGATCCTGTGTTTAACTTGGGATCTAAATAGCACAGATTCAAGTCTGGAATGTTTATTTACTATTTAGCCATAGATAAATAAATGCATGTGGACATTTAATAAGGGATTGCCATTTGATCCTTGATAGGAATAACTTAAGAGGGAGGGATAGTCGCAAAATTAAAACCATGTGAAATTACATTTTTTCGAGATATCTCGAGAATGATGCAAAGTATCTAAAAACTGATTGCAGACAGCTCTGTGGTTTTGTTAGAAGAATATAATGCAAGAAAAAATATTCAAATATTAATCGGTGCGGCTTGTATAAGATATGCATTAAATTAACTAGGAAAACGCTAAAGTCCCGTCACGTTGATGGATGAGCTTTTTTGTAAGTTTTTAGTTTGCATGGGATCTATTTACTTATCATGTGCCTTTTGAACGCATTGTTGGTGATTGTTGTCAAGTTTCTATTGATACTTGTAAATTGTTATTATAAACCTAAAAAAAACTCATATTATAACATTTATTCTATGGATACTGGCTAAGGGTTTTCAAACTTTTTCTTTCAAAAAGCAATATATCACCAAAACCCCTTAATGTCCTATAAAATGAACATTGTAGTCTTCACCCGTTTGGCCCGAATCGGCCCAAATGTCCGAAAATATCGCACTAAAATCAAAAAAAAATCGTAAAAGTACGATATTTATGAGAAATATTTCTTCGATTGTACCCAAAAACGTGGCAAGTCTTAAACGTTCGGGAGATTTCAAGGGTCTGCTCCTATTTTCATCAAGATCGCATATGCCGTTTTTTCCCGGTAGAGAGCGAACAAACAAAACAGAAAAACAAACAAACAAAAAAAAAAAACCCCAGCTAAATGTTTTTTGGGGTCGTGAAATTGAAGTCTTTGCTTCGCTATCCAATTAAATATATCAAATAAAAACTTAATTAAACCCTCACATTACAATATTTTTTCATACAGACTAGTTCTCCCAAAACCACAGAGCTGTCTGCAATCAGTTTTTAGATATTTTGCATCGTTCTCGAGATATCACGAAAAAAACTAATTTTGCAAAGTTTTCATTTTGCTACTATACCTCCTTACCTTACATCTATGTATACAACATTTGCGCATCTCTTTAGATGCGCCGCCCTCAAGAGTGACATTGACTCCCTGCCCGATGATCTGAGCAGGATAGAAAAGGAGGCAGTCTTATATTGGATATAGGTGGAACCAGATAAGGTGGCGGTCGCCGAGGGATCGCAGCACCACTGTCGCCCAGGCACTATGGCCACAGGATCGGCAAAAATAAAATAAATTAACGGTCTCTAAAACTGCTTTCGGAGTTAAAACACGACTTTTTTTAAGGCAAGCCTTGCCCAATATATCCTAAAAATAAAGTATTTATGAAGTGTACGAATAAAACCAAAACATTTTGATGCTCCTAAACATTGACATCAAAATCTGGCGAGGTTGGCATTATAACAGCTGGAACTTTTGGACACACCAATACCAACAGGCAAAAAACACTTCGTAATCGTGATTACTTAAAATCATTATTTCGCTAAAATACTGACTGTTGGACGAACTACTTTATTCACAGCTTATAAAATGTTGATTTATGTGATAATATATCACGATAACATGACCAAATACGGTAGGCCCTACCTAATGCCAGTTGTGTGTAAATTGTCAACGTTGGCGTCCGTGCTCTCGCTTGACCTTGACGGCCGCCAGCTTATCTGGTTCCACCTATAGCAAGGCAGAAAAATGGCTAAAGAAGCCAACTTCGTACAAAAAAAAAAAAAAATTAAATTAAAAAGAAGATTTGGTATATCATTACAAAATACTAGATTTACAAGTTACCTCTATGTACTATATTCAAATTGTTCTCTCTTGAAATTTTGATTTTAATTTAATTTTTTAGTTGTTTATCTTTGGCATTTGGCAAAGATTGGTGGAGACTGGAGACCAATCAAAATGTCAGATCATAAAATGAATCATTTTAAATGTGGTAAAGCCAATCCAGGGAATAGAACAGCACCGGCATTCTGAAAAGATATTTGGGTTCAAAGAAGCGGTTGACAGGCAATAGAGTTAAGTGTCATACTAGTCAGGCGGCATACCTGGAGATATCCACGGAATACTTCTATTTTAGTAAAAAACATGAAAAATTTTGGGATGATTATCGGACATACCCTACTGATGATTTAAGGAAAGGGGTCATCGAGAAATTTTCCCAGGAACCCCTAAAATCAAAGATGGCGTCCAAACATGGCCAATTTTTTTAAAAATCATGTCCTATGTTTTTATTTTTCACTTTACGCACGTATTTCAAGTACTGAATGTAAAATTTTATGTTCAAATTAACTTTTTTAAATCAGAAACCTCTCAAAATTAAAGATGGCGGCTAAAAAATCAAAGTTTGTCATTTATTATCGAATTTGATTGAAATTTTGGTTTCTACACGTATATTGAGCTGCTGAGTTTTATTTTGAGATTAAAAATTTTTTAGTAATATATTTTATTGGTCACATAACCTAGGAAAAGTTTTAAAAAGGAAGAAACAACATTTTGTAATGTGATTATGTACTTATCACTAGTAGCCAAACCTGATAAAAACACACTAGTAGATATTAACAAACAATAATTTAATAACAAAAACTGTGTTTTTTTTTTTTTTTTTTTAACAATGAAATTAATAAACCTTAAAATTTCACCCAATAAGGTTAAACTTACTTTCATAAATGATCATCTTACTATTAAACTAAAAACATTTACTTGGAATACCTCGACTATATTAAGATTATCCAGACGCTTACACAACTTGAAATATTGTCTCTTCTGTAGGATCAACAATCTCGTTTATTGGGGTATTTCTAATTGTTCACTGGAAACTTGTGTATTTACAGACACCACCACCACCACCTTTGGCCCCGGCACGACCAGCAGCATCTGCCCCTGCGCCACCAGTAGCACCTGCCCCCTGCGCCACCAGCAGCACCTGCCCCTTGCGCCACCAGCAGCACCTGCCCCTGCGCCACCAGCAGCACCTGCCCCTGCGCCACCAGTAGCAACTGCCCCGGCACGACCAGTAGCACCGTACCCTGCGCCACCAGCACACCTGCCTCCTGCGCCGGCACCTAGCCCGACGGGCCACCACGGGGGGATTCCTCCCCTGGCGAACGGGGAAGTGCCTGTACCATTGATGCGTGGACCCCCTCGTCAGGGGTAGGCAAATGTTCATTCGAGGTGAAGTGGACGGGTAAGTTAACTACACGTGAAACTCTTGCATCAACACATTGCATAATTCATTTTTTCACGGAGAATGCACTGTTTGTTTTTAAATTTTTATTAAGGACGCATCAACCATTAGGTCGTAATTCACTGGTCATAATGCACCACTCTCGCTTAGGATATGCGGAGGAGGCCCATGATGGGTCAGAACCAGCCATGGGTAAGGGGAGGAATGGGGGTTTCTCACGTCGCGGTTGTCATAGTCTTTGTCTTCGTCGTCGGGGAAGTCGTCAACTGAAAAGGAGGTGTCCCCGACGACGATTGCCAGAGCTCGCCTCTATTTTCGGGGAGTAATACACTCCTCTCACTAGCTGATGTTTGCGAGGTGGACATTTTCTCGTGAATCGCCTTTTACGATTAGCAGAGCCATGCTCTGGGCCAATTCTAGCCCGGGCCCAGACGGAGTGTGTAGGTTTTAGTATTTTAAACAGTGATTCAAGACTGTTTTTAACATCTATTGTCAACTAATTTGCAAACCCAATAACGTTCACGGAAACGTTTATAAAAAATTTTGTCTATTCCATTTTTAAGTCCCAACATGGAAGGAAAAAAAGTACATCTGAATCTGAAGAAAAAAATCCTATTTATTTACAACAATGATAACAGTAATTTAACAATGAATTGAACTTAACATTGGTCTTAGGCAGGAAAATAAGTTTTTGATGATGAAAGATGCTAAAATCGATACAGAAGTAACTAGAAGAATCATACTGGCGGGCAAATTCTACCAAAGTGTTCGTAGACTGATATGGAAAGAAGAAATACCGAACCTGTGTAAGTTTTTTAATTATTTCTACATAATAAAAATTTATTTTCCTACCTAAGAGCTGTGTTAAGTTCAATTAATTAAACACAACTTTCATCAACTCCAACAAGTGGATCTCAAAATCTGAATTATCTAAGGGAGGACTCCATCCCAGTAAAGATGGAGCCTACAAACTTCATAATATGTTGGTCGAGATCTGCGACTTTATGGATTGGTCTCCTAACCAGGAAAGAGTTAAGCCGATGAAAAATGACCCAATAAAAATAAAAAAATTCGATCCAAATCAGCAGCACCCCTTAATGTTTTAAAACTCTTATTCGAATCGGCTAGGCCAGCCTTGAAGATAAAGGACAAAGACAGCAGTAATTAATATGCAGATACGGAGATGACTGTCATAGGGAAGTTAAAAGCCAATGAGTCGTCAGATGTGAGAGACACCAATGTCATAGTGACCCTCAAAGTCAATAAGTCACCAGCGCTAAATGTGGCTGACTCCTTCACGTCTACCCAACCAACTTGGAGACGTCTCATCGGGAAGACCATTGTTCACGTTGTCCCGACATTCTTACGAGTTGCCGGCTATGGATGTGGACCGTGGAACCTTTTCCCCATCAGTCGTCGCCAATGAACACAATCAATGGTCCAACACAATTGAACATTCTTTTACCAACATGAATCAGCTGATCTCAGGACACTCTAAGACAGTCACTTGGATAGCTCAAGACAAGCCTCTCAAGACCCAATTAGGCCTGCAGTGCAAGGGCGGAGCTGAGGGTTCAGGTGTGGGACAGGAGATATAAACCAACACTAAACCAGAAGATACAGTCATAGGAAGGGCTAACAGTTCTCTGGAAGACTCAATGAATTTTAAACACTCGTACATTGGAGAACCCAGCACAGGTGTTATCATCTGAGACGGACCTCATCTCCACTAGTGACCAGGACACTTTTTCAGTCCAGTATAATTGAAGAGAATCCAGCACAGGTATATCATCTGAGACGGCCTTTACTTTCGGACAGGATGCTATCCACTCCTAAAAGTCAAGAACTTACTTCCACAAAATGACAACCCGAAGTATGGTATAGCAGTTTCTCCAATTTTTAATTAAAAAACCCAATTAGGGGAAATTTAAATGAAAAGTGAGGGTCTCGGTCAGAAACTTAAAATTCAAAAACCATGGTCCCCCAGAGAGCTAGTTGATATTCTTACTGATCTTTTATAGGAAGAAATAAAACAGGCATCACATAAATGTTAGATTTTCCTCCTCTTCATTTAAAGACAATCAAAAACACAAGTAAAAAATCCAAATCTAGACCTAGTTGACTATTTTACAACCAAGCCATAATGTCTTTATCGATACTGATAAAAACACAGTTACAAACACCCCACGTTAAACAAAGTCAATTTTCCACTTTCAGTGGAATTTAACCATTTCCACAAACTAACCAAATTTAAAACCAAACCAATCCCTAGCCTTCACAACAATGTACAAACTGCTAAATCCCCCAGCTCCAGAGCATCTACCTCCGCCCCCCAACCATCCCTTTCTTCTAAGCCCAACAAGACATCTCCAATTCCCAAAATATTATTAACTCATAATCCTATAAAACTTGCACTTAATGTTAGATGGGTAAACAACAAAATGGGAACTCGCACAATTCTTTCAGAGTCAATCTCCCGAAGTTATTTGTATCTCAGAACATTGGCTCCCCCCCGCATCTAGTACTAAATTCTGCATGCCAGGATATGCAAACATTACAATTTATGCTAGATCTAATAATCTACATGGTGGGGTAGCAATCCTCTCTAAACCACACCTAAACATAGAGCCAATACTAGGCCTAGAGTCAATCTGCTCTGAATTGATTTTGAATGTACTGGTTGCCTTTGGCATCTACCATACTGCCGCATCACCATACTGTCCATATACAGATCTCCATTAGGAAAAACTCTCAATATTCTTAGATAAACTAGAAGAGACCCTTATAAACGTCACAAAACGATTCCCTAAGGCAAAATAGCCCTATGCGGCGACTTTAAATATTTATCTTCTTTCCAAATCACGAGCCCGCGACCTATTCCTTGATCTTATACACTCATTTAATTTACACGAAACAATTCTAACACCCACCCCGTACACTTGGTTTAAGTCAGTCACTTATCGACAACATCATAACCTCTCTAGACCCTTCCCTTTACAAAACAAATACCCTTCACCCACACATCTCAGACCATTGTGCCATAACCATGCAACTCAGTTCGCCCATAAATGCCTCTCCCACTTGGGGTTTCTCTAGAATATTTTTGGGAAACACAATACAAATCACTTTATAAATTTACTTAGTTGTGAAGAAATGGTCTGACTTGCTGACTATGACCGATACCAACTAGATGTTCAACCAATTCTTAATGATCTTCTTACATTTTTTTAACACAGCATTCCCCTTGGTTAGGCAAAGGCAAAAAAAAAAAAAAAAACTAGTTCATGGTTATCAAACAGCCATAAAGCAGAGGGCCAAAAACTGCGACAATTACTCTACCATTGCAAAACATTAACCCCAAAGACCTCAACTTAAACATGAGTATCGTACATTAAAAAAAGGTCATGCACTTAACATCAGACAAGCTAAACGCAACATCATGATCAGGTTATATCTTTTGCAAATAACATATCGAAAGCTACATGGGAGATTATCAATGCTCAAACTAAGGCCCCTAGTCCTAAAAATCAACTTACGATCAACATTAGCGGAATTCCAAACTCTGACCCAAAAGTAAAATCAAATCATCTAAATGAGTTCTTTATCAATGCTGGTATAAACAGTCGACCTCAACACAAACCAATCACCTCATACCTGGGGTCCCTCGAGAAAAAAGCAGGAAATTATTCAATTTTTCTCCATCCAACCACCCATCATGAAGTAGCCGATATCATCCAAACTCTGAATAAAACATTCAGCAAGCCTTGACAATGTTCCTGGGTCTGTGCTTGCAAAATGTGGAAGTATTATATCTCACCCACTAGCACTTATCATCAATTCCTCCTTTTGTAAAAGGGACCTTCCCCTCCAAGCTCAAAATGGCCAAAGTAGTACCCATATATAAGCACAAAGGTTTAAAAACCGAGATCCTAACAAATTTTAGGCCAATTTCCTTAACCTCCTCTTTCTCTAAAGTTTTCGAAAAAAAAATCATGTACTCCCGTCTGTTTATCCTTTTCCCTTTTAAAACACAATATTCTTGCAACAACAACACGGTTTCCAAAAGGGGAAATCAACCATAACTGCCCCTCTTCTCATTCCTATCTGCACTATACAAGGCACTTGATCATGGCGACCTGGCTATTGGAATATTCTACGACTTGAGTAAGGCGTTTGATACAATTGACCATGGTATACTTTCTCTCAAAACTGGAATCTCTAGGTATCAGAGGTATAGCCAATAGATGGATTGCATCATTTCTATCAGACCGTTTCCAGGTAGTAGAACTTGATAATATCGATGAAAATGATACAATTACTAAATTTTACTCCGACCCTTAAACCTTGTCTGTGGTGTGCCCCCAAAGGGAAAGGTCCTAGGGCCCCCATTCTTCTTACTTTATGTAAACGACATGCCCAACACATTTGACGTAGGCATACTGACGCAATTTGTAGATGACTCAAGTCACCTCTTAACTGCAACCAGAGATGGGCTTGCAGAACTCATACATAACTCAAATATCCAAGCAAACGCAATGTCGGAATACTCGAAAAATAACCTTCTCTCCCTTCAACCAACCAAAACTGTGGGACCTTAACTTCCACACCAACCTCAAGCCCCCCTCAGAGTAGTCCCCTAATTCGCATTGATGGCAAAAACATTATGAGAGCTGACAACGTGAAATTTCTTGGCATTAAAACTCTCGGGGAACCTTGATTGGTCTGCTCATATCGAAAGAGTATGCTCTAAAATAAATAGTGGGTGTTTTATGCTCAGGAGGATGAAGCCAATTGTTAGGGAGCCACATATTGAAATTATATATCATGCCCACATCCACTCGCACATCTCATACGGGCTTCTATTCTGGGGTATTCATCACAAGCTAATCGTGTCTTTTTACTCCAAAAACGAGCTTATACGCATCATCACAGGATCCTCATAGCAAAAGATCCTGCCGTAAAATCTTCCCCAAATTAAACATTCTTACCCTGGTAAGTACCCTCATACAACTTGCCGCTATTTTTGTACGTACACATTCAGAATACTTTCCTAAAAACTCCTCCATCCATACTTATAACACCCGTGCAATTTCTAACATCCATGTCCCCCATCATAAAACCTCGCAATATTTTCCAAAAGGGCCTATATACGCCTGCCTCTCCATTTTAAAAATAACTGCCAAAACACATCAGAGACATCAAAAATCATACTACATTTATTAGCAAATTAAAAGCATTTCTAGTAGAAAAAGCATTTTACTCACTAAATGAATTCGTAACAGATTAACCCTTCCTTGTCCTCCCTACAAACTGTCCCCTATAGATCCGTACTAAAGGCTAGGCCCTACATATATATTTTAAATTCAATAATAATACCTTTCATATAATCATTATATCATAGGATGGGCTACCTATTACTCATTTCATTTTTTTCATTTCAATACTCAATTATTCAATGCAAATAATTCAATTCTCAATACCGGGACTAGTATACCATATTAGTACTAGGCCTATAACATAGAACTTGATTCTCATTGAAATTCTCATTCTATTTGATTATTTTTTTATATTTAGTAAATTTATAAATTTACCTTGTTCTACACTACTAACTTTCCCTTATAGATCCGTACTATAGGCCCTACACGTATATTTTTTAAAATTCAAAAATGGGTCCCCATTAAACATAAACAATAATACATAATCATATCATACCATTTCTAGCGTTTTTTTATTATTATACATCCTAATGAACACGTATTGTATTATATCATATCGATAACTCATTTCATTTTTTCATTTCATTATTCAATTTATCAATTCAAACACTTCTATTCTCATACAAGTATACTATAGGTTTCTAATAAAACATAACTTGATTCACATAAAATACACATTTTATTTGATTAGGTATCCATTTTTTATTTAGAAATTTTTAAATTTACCATGTCCACTACAAAATGCCCCTTATAGATTCGTACTACTACACGTATATATTAATACAATACTAATTCCATTTCATAATCATTTATCATATCATATGCTAGTGTTATATATATTATTATTCTCCTAAATAACATCGTATTGTATCATATCAAACCAATTCCCCATTGAATTTTTTTATTTCAATACTCCAATTAATCTATTCAAACAACTTCAATTCTCATACTAGTATACCATACCAGTAAAATACATATAACTTGATTCACATGAAATATGCATTCATTTTTTATTCATTTTTTACCATTTTTTACCATGTTTTAGCCTTAGGAACTATTCACTCCCTCTTCACGAAGAGGTGTATACTTGTACCATGTATTAGTCTTAAGTGAATAAAGATCTACTCTACTCTACCTGTTCTATTAATTTTTCTTTTAAAATAATGATATTCACCGATAATTTATTTTCACATTCTTTTTTTTTCACAGTTTTAGGGCCTATGAGCTTGAGTGTTCACATTAATTAATCAATACTTAAATATTGCTTTCTTTCCTTTTTTAATCCATATTTGTGTCTCTACTTCATGGGCATTAAAAATATCCAGTGGCATCCAGTGTATACTTGAAGTCAGGTTTAGAAGGAACTAAACCGGAAGGGATAATGAGCTGAGTGGGGTTTGTTCACGCGGGTTCTTAAGGGCTACTTTTGTGTGCTGCACGTGGTTACAGCAGGCGGGGGGGAGTCCCGAGGAGTGAGGGGCACTATACCTGACCAGCCAATTAGGATACAATCTTGAAAAGATGTTTTTCTCGAAAAGCTTTGTTGTCGCATCTCCGTTCAGTCCGTTGTCACTATTCATCACACAATGCACCATAATTGCGCTTGTTTCTGCAGCGCCAATAGAAAGGGTAAATCTTGCAACACCGTGGGCAGTTTTCAAGTCGCGCGCATTCAAATGTTGCTCCCTCCACACTATCCAGTTTGGTTCCGACTAAAGGTGCAGGGAACTATAGTTGAACATTTTTGCAATAGTGTGCAACACGACTTGTTGGCCTATCGGACAGTCGGCAATATAAGCATCTTACCAAATGCAAAAAAAACTACACAAGGATGGAGAATGGTTCGACTACCTACCCGGCACCTCACCAAAATTACGAAATTTTGCATTTTTGGTGTAAATTTTGATATGTATATATCGAAAATATTCCCACTTATCGATATCGCATTGAAATATAGATTTTTTGACCAGTCCTAGTTAAAAACGGCGTAAAACAAAGAACTAAAATTTTTATTTTTTTTAAATCCGTAAATTGGAATAAAAATCTGTCGATCCGTTTTGCACCCTCAAAATCCGTTAAAACGGATAAAATCCGTAAAAACGGCAACCCTGCAAGGTATTAAGTGTGAAGTAAATAATAACCATTCTTACTCTCAAATTTGTTTAAAGCGCCCTCCCCCAAAAAGATAACCCCAAAAACAATTTGACTCTGGCAGCTGGGGCTATGCCCCAGACCCCATCCCTCCTCCGCCAACAGCATTCCTCCATTGGTATGGTGAGCCTGTGACAGTGGCTACAAGGGGAGGGGGGGAGGGAACGCTTGCCCCCCCATGATTCTTTAAAAGTAAAATATTTCATATTATTGCATAATAATAGGTTATTATTTTATCGTGCAAACCTCTGAAATGTGTCTGCTAGGCCTATGGTAAATTAAAAATTAAAATTAAAACATTAATATGTTGCCATGTATGCTGTGAATTGTAAGCTTGACATGACAACAAAGCAAATTGACGCACACAAATTACATTGTTTCGGTATTGCATTCAGCCCACCATTTTTCCTAAAACGCACCAAATGCACTCTAAAACCTGATTTTCTAAAATTTTAGTTGCGGCACGATATTTATGGGGGCCTGCCCCCCACACCCCCGTGCTTGGTCCACTTTCCCACAGATATACATGCAGACGCAAATCTCCCCCCCCCCCCACATAATCATGTCCTAGATACGTCACTGTACTGTGGCCCCCCCCCCCATTGGAAAATCTCTGTGCATGCCTATGCATACTTATAAAAGATAAATTTATTCTTCAGTAGATAATTTTTACAAATTAAACCTAACCTCTACAGAGAAGTGCAAAGATTGGTATGCTTAGACCTAGCCATAAAGTTTAACATAAACTTGGTGGAATTTGTAGGATAGTTACAGGCTAACACTATAAGCGCCTACATGTTGCACTAACATGATCAGTACATGTGAAATGATCAATGTAGGCAAAAACCATCACTTCTAGGTTGCACATAGTGGAATTTGTAGGACATACATACAAAACAAAGAAGACAGTTACAGCTAAGCTAACACTATAAGCTAGTGTGCTTCCTGACATTAGTTTTGGAAAGAATATATTAGGGTACTCCCGTACTGATTTGCAAGTCAAACAATGGGCAAACTATTGAGCTATCGTCGGCTTAGTCCGGCAGAGCACCGCTACGCCCCCCCCCCCCTCCGAGCCACTACGAACTCAACCCGACGACGACCCTACATAACATACGCAAGTTTAATTACATCACCACATTAGCGTGGCCTTGGAGATTTTTTTGGGGTGGACGGGAAAAGTGACATACAGACCAATCTGTTGAAACGATAATGACGTATCAAGTTTTATGGCTTTTGTGTAATCCTAAAAATGATGAAATATCGAATTCCGGGACATTTTGTGTCCCGGAAAGTTACAACCAGGATCCGGGACGAAGGATTGTAATCCCAAACAATCCCGGAAAATCCGGGACGGGTGGCAACCCTACAATAGACGCTGAGGAATTATGGGGCCCATATCATATGTGTGAACGGAGGGCCTGGGGGGATAGCCCCAGCACATGCGGGTCCGGGGCACATAGCCCCGGAATTTTTTTTCGATTCCAAGAATGTGTTTGGTGCAATTTAATGAGGTTAAGGCACTCTAAAATATCAATTTTAAAGAAAGAAAAGAGAGAAAAGTGCCTACCTATTTTGTATAAGTATAATATACCGGTACTTAAAACTAAAAGCCATTAGACCATATCTATTGACATAATGCCCAAGAAAGTATAATTGTCAATGACAAGCACAGAAAAACAATATAGAAATGGATTTATTTTGGGGCCCCCTAGATCGAGAGGCCCTTGGCGTGCGCCTAGGCCTAAAATTGCCACTATCTGTATAAACACAAGAAAATAACAGATGAAGAAGCTAATAGCTTAAAAATATTGTTCTAACTTCTAATAGTACCGGTACGGTATATAAAATAAAATATTACACTGGGAAAGTTTAAAAAAGTGTGTTTATTATAATGTCTATCCAGGTTAATATGTACTGCATATGGCAAATGAGGATACTGATTGTATATTGTCGGTTTCCAGTCCCCATGGCCTAGTTATGGAAACCTTTGGGCCCAGTGATAGAAGACTGGCAAATGGTCATGTTCAAACGGAATCGGGCCACCGAATCGAATTAACCAACCATGCGAATTTAGAAGGTAACTATATTCTATTCTATGTAACTATATCTACATTTTAGTCTTGCATATTTTTAATATAATGTGTAGGCCTACTGAAACAACTGGTGGCATGGAGGAAGTTTAAAACGTTTAAGTTGTTATATGTAATGTGATTGTCATGATCAGATTCAGATTTAGCACGCTTTTATTCAGTTTCAGTTCTTTATTGTACATAAGTATTTATGGTGATAACACTAATACATGGTACATGGTCAGTAAATTATTAATTCCCAGTAAACATTTTAGTAATTTTTAGTTTTTAGTTTAGTAAAAATAACTTTGTGAACAAACATTGATTTACATTTGAAGGTGAATGTCCACATGAGCAAGGCTTGTGAGTGGGTGCATAATATTTTGTTTGTTTGTTTGTTGTTGTTTGCGTTCGGATAACTTACACGTGCCCCCTGGATTACGCTAAACCTTCGGACTTGCGACTTGTTGTGTTGGACAAGTTCAGAAGAGATGGGAGAGTGGAGAAAATGTGTCCTTCTCAGGGCAACGTCATCTTGTTGTATTGGAACGGAGGAGGTCTCTCCGAAGATAAATATTTAGAACTTAAAAAGATTATAGTGACAAAAATGTGGACGCAACCATTATTTGGGTGCACCTTTTCGACTGTATTTATGGTGTCTTCCCATAGTGACGCTTCCTGTAACCTCACCAACATTTTTTCCCCCGCTTATGCCATTATTTATTTCTGTTGGAAAAGACCATATTATACAAACAATGAATTTGTTGTCATTAAGTTAATTGATTTATTGCCATAAGGCAATAAATGGCTTGGCCATTGAATTTGGTTCATGGCCAAGATTTTTTTTTATGATTTTGAGTTTAAATTTTACTTTTTTACCACAAAAATCGTTTGCATGGCGCTCGTCAACAGGCGAAATGATCTTACTTAATTTCAAAGCGAAACTAGGGAGAAAGAATAAAAAGCTTGGCTCAACTTCAATATCTCACAGCATTCACAGCCGAAGACTTTCGAAGGAGAGCTTTGCTGCCGTGCTTTTTTTTTTACAAATTTTTGTATTTAGTTTGATATTACATCTTTTTGTTGTTCGTTTGCTATCAAGGTGTGAATGATGGACTTTGAATGATTAAATTTGTCAAGTTCAAAGTTGTTTTTTGATATTTTTGGGCCCACGGTCCCCCCAAAGATACCCCTTGTGTTTTAAGCACTAGATATTTATAATGGTTAAGACCATGTTTAATTCCAAGCTTGTACAAATTACTACGCCTGAGTAATTACGCGTTTTGATTTTGATTTTGATTTTCCCCGGTCCCAATTGCCCGGTTTTGGTTATATGAGGTACATCTGAGTGTGGCCCTAGTTTCAAAGTTCTAAGATGAACCGTTTTCTCAGTAAAGCGTATTATTCATAAGAGTATCGAATTACCTACTTTTGATAATTTTGATTTTCTCCGGTACCCATTACCCAATTTTGCTTTCCATATACAAAAGTGATAAAGAATGAGAGATACAAAATGTATTCCACGTTTGAAACATCTCAGTTGTAGCGTTTTCTTTGAATGATTCATTTCTTAAAGTTCAGATATGTTTTTTGTCATTTTTGGGCCCATGGTTATCCCCAAATTTAGCCCCTTGTGTTTTGGACGCAAGATATTTATAATGGTTAAAAGCATGTTTAATTTCAAGTTTGTACAAATTACCACGCCTTGGAAATTAAGCGTTTTGATTATCATCCAAATTTTGATTTTCTCCTGTCCCTGTTACCCGATTTTGGTTTTGAAAGCAAACGTCACTGCGTCTGAAGTACATCTAAGTGTGGTCCAAGTTTCATAGTTCTAAGATGTACCGTTTTCTCTTTAGGCTAAATTAATCTCCGCGGAGAACTCCTAGCCAGCCACCCACCCAGCCAGCCACCAGCCAGCCGACAGGAATTTGACGATGTTGAGAGCCTTTTTTAACACAGAACGAGTTGTCGGATCGGGTTTAATTTTTTTTTTGTATGTCATGGACCACATACCAGGTCATATACCGAGTTTCAAGATTGTAACTCTTTCGGGGCGGCGTGTGCAGATAGCTGAAAACCCCCCAACTCTCGTAGCTGTATACAGGGCTGGAGTTCGTGTCGCCAAAGGTTTAGTATTAGTATTAGTAGTTTTAGGGCGCTTCAACGGCAAAGATTATTCGCGCCTCCAAGATAATTCGTTAACTATGTATGAATGTTAAATACGGTTAATAAGGTTAAATGTGTTTTCAAATCGTTGTCATGAAAAGAATTGCCAAGGTCGATATATTTGTAGACAGTCAAATCGGGAATAGGTATACATGCTAAAGTTGTCATATGTAGAAAATGTCAAATTACCAAATCATAACCATAATCATAATCAGAAATACGTTGCCAACGTCGTCATAATGAATAGCAAGTCAACATGCTAAGCAGTCGCATGTGCTTGTCTGCCGGGCGACGACCGTCGCCCTAGATGTATGTGTGCGTGTGAAATACGATTTTCTAAAATAAGTATTGCACCGGTTTCCCACGACAAACTATTATCCTTTTGGGTTACATAGTTTTAATTTTTTGATATTTTCAATGGTTCTTGAATTACCTTCATTTTCGTTTCCCATTTTTTACATCCATTTACATATTTATATGAACACATTATTCTTCGCAAATCTGAGTATTTGCGATGATGACCATAACACTAACAAACGACGAACACAAACTGACTCGTGCATGGACATGTATTCTGAAAGGGTTTAAGGGTGGTTGAGTTTGCGGACTGTGCAGAATCATGGTCAATAACGTCTCCTAAGAAATGAGCCACCTAGGAATGACTGTTGGACTTCAGTATTTTGTCGCGGCGAAAAAATACCAAAATACGCACCATTTTAATCAGAAAAAACATTTTTGCCGTTTCGTGTGGTACTGGTAAAGCTGGAAACAATATTGCTTCTCCTATTGCGGGTGTTGGTGGTTTTTTCTTCAAAGAGTCTAGCCCAATGGGGTAGGGAGTAAATGGTAACGATAATTTCCAATTGTATTAAATATAAAACCTTTCATTCTTGAATTTTAATTTATTTTTGAGTTTATTTCATAATTTAATGTTATTATTTTCCATTACCTTTTATTCAGTGTTCGGGTGCCACCTCACGGTCTGTTCTAAAACTCGCCTCTTTTCCAATTCAATCCAGTTTTAAGCCTGCATCCAAGTAGCATCCAAGTAGGTCCATAATTAAATAAAATTATATAGGCGGCTTGATGTTGTAATTTAACCCAAACAGTATTGTTTCCCTCCGTTCGCAGTGTGCAGAATAAAAACACCATCCCATCATGTCGGAGTATCCCTTCGGTTGGATTGAAAAAAGCAGGGCGGAACGGCAAAAAATTAATTCAAGCACCCTGCTCGGCCCATACAGGCTGCGTCTCGACCGCGGAGTGGTTGTGCCACCCCCACCTATCGACGATGTTGCGGTGGCGACCGTAGCCCCGCCAATGGTAGATATTGTGCCGATGCCGGCCATTGAGCAACCCTCTGACGATGTTATTGTGGTGGTTGTGAGCGACACCCTGCCGACCGACACTGTTTTGCCACCATCCAATGTAGCACCAAAACAGACGGTCCATTTGCACGCCTCGCCACCATTGCCCAAAGTGGGTGCGCCTTTGCGTGGTCGCGAGCGACGCCACACGGCGGCTCTGGGTGCACCACCAAGCTGTAACGCAAGTGGATCTGGCGCCGTGATGCTCAACATGAACGATATTGGTTTGCCAGCTATCATTACCCCGCCGCCCGCCTCCTCTATTCTTGTGCCACTCAAATACCCACCGCCGGACGGCATTGTTCTGGCTCCGGTCACTATTTCTACAGAGTCCCCCCCCGGTTTTTCGCCGATTGTTTTTGAAGCGACCACAAAAAATTTGCACGTCACGCAGCATTTGAAGGTGACGCCAACGATAAGCGGTCTCAGGAAAAATCTCCCGATGAAGCACATAAAGCGGCGTTTTTGCGGGCGCTTGTAGCTTCGGACGACCAGTTAGAAAACCAGCCATTACAGTTTGATGACACGACAGCGCTGCAGGATTTGGCAGATCGCTGGTTTAACTTGTCAAAGCCGTCGTCACCAATTTCACCGTCGCCTTTGCGCACACATTCAGTGGTGCTCGAAACGCAACCACCCACCCCCTACAAGCGTCAAGCACACGCGACGCCGTCCGGCGTTGCCCGGCCCCACACCCCTAGGACGACACACACGCCTGGTGACGCTGTGGCCGCCACGACCGGTGAATACGGTAGCGTGTCCAAGGTCAAGACAAGCATTGGGCAACACACTGGAGCTCCACAACTGCCCCAGATGAAACAGTTCTTTCCGTGCACGACGGGGGTGAGGCGATCGTTTCGTGCGCCACCCAGGGTACCTGACAGCGCCCCAATGCACGACGCCGGCCAAACCGGGGAAGCCATTGTCAAAGCACAACCACCACCGGCGAGTACGCGTCGTAGTTTGGTGCCGCCAACTACCAGTGCATACGATACGGTAAATGCGAGTGGTGTCACACACCACACTGCAGCTGTGGTGGCCCCGCAAATGGGTCGCACCGCGTCGCGTGACAGTGGCACGCCAATTGTTCCGTGCACCACCGACAATCTCGCACACCGCGCCAACGAAAGACGGCGCCCCAAGCAGGATAACCGTTGTCAACGCCGAAACTCCGGCGCCAGCGACGAGTACGCCTCGTGGCGACCATGACCACCGCACACGACAGTGTGTGCAGTGTAGGCTAGGAGGACGTGGTCGCCGAACATTCGAGCGCCTGTGATAGAGTAGCAGAATTTGAGGCGTATAAGGTCGCCGCAAAACAGCTCACAACTTTGCAATTTGATTTTGTGCGTCGCGTCCTCGACGGCGTCACGACCGACGATAAAGACATGGATTGCACCAAGTGTTTTCTTCTCGATGGGCCTGCCGGACACGACAGGTCATTTGTGCTCGCCGCCCTGTTGCACGCGGTGCGTGCGTCAACTTCGAGGCAATTGCCTGCGCTTGGACGGGCGCCACAGCCAAACTGTTGGACGGCGGGGTGACGTGTCACACGGCGTTCCACCTGGTGAACGACCCGGCCGGCACACACTTAGTGTGCTCGCTTGTCGCCGACTCGACAGAGGGGGAGCGAATGCGGCGTGTCCGTCTCATCGTGTGGGACGAGGCGTCAATGGTGCACCATGTCTCGCTCGACTCGGTGGACGCGATGCTGAGGAAAATGTGTGACATCAACTTGCCATTTGGTGGTAAGACGGTGGTGTTGGCGGCCGATATGCTCGACTTGTTCACGCCCGTCGAGATGGCGTGTGGGCTCCGTGATGGCCAAGATGGCGTCAGACAGTGAACGTGTTGTGTGGTGCGTGCGTCTAGTTCTGTTTATAATGGTGGTTAAAGTTGGTGTAAATATGTGTAAGATAGATGGTTCGAAGGGGATAAACGCGAGGCACGAGGTGAACAAGTGTCAAGTACTGGAACGGATGGTAATTGTAAGTAATTGCAAAATATCTACATTTACTGTATGTGTTATGGGAAACCGGAGGCTGAACCCTGCAAAGTTTGGAATGTCGTTGGCTCCAGGGAGGCGGGGGGTTGGGTCATCAAGCGGACTCGGGTTCACGGGGCTGTTGTTTCTAGCCCTCTGCGGTGACATTGAGCTAAACCCTGGTCCCACCGCCCCCGCCCCGACCAGACCAAGCTGCGCGGTGTGTCAGACAGCTGGGCGGCGAAACCAATTATTTTTGGAATGCAGTGTCTGTTGCACCCAAACACATCGAACCTGTGCCAACTTGTCAGCATCTGCCTACAGGTCAATTAGGAGAAGAACAACCGATTGGACATGTTGGAAATGTGCTCTACCTAAGCTCTCAAACTCATTTTTGATACATCTGGAGGCAGTTCACTAGAAGACGCGCGCCACAACAACAATGTAAATAATGTAAATAGAAGCATTCTGTACAGGGGGAAAGTGTCATGTCTTTCATTTAATGCTAGAAGTTTAAAGGGCAATAAGAAACGGGGCCCTCTTATTCAAGCATGGATTGAGGCAGCTGATCCATCCATTATCTGTGTTTGTGAAACATGGTTAAATCCGTCAATCTTAGATGCAGAAATTATGCCCGACAACTACTCTGTTTTTCGAAAGGACCGAGAAAATGACAGCCACGGTGGGGTTCTACTGGCGGTGAAACCGGAACTGAAACCGACGCGTGTCACGGAACTCGAAAACGACGCAGAGTAGGTATGGGTTGAAGTATCTTGTGGACAAGACAGGATTCTGGTAGGGTCGGCCTACAGAGCGCCAAATTCAAAGGAGGATAAAAACACAAAGCTAATAGAATCTGTAAATAAAGCGCAAGAACTACAGCATGTATATAAATCTATTGTTATGTGTGGGGACTTCAACTTAGACATTGACTGGGGTGTAGAAGACCACGCTAATCCTGCAAATCCGTTAGCTAACAATTTTCTCACTGCCTTTCTCAACGTTATGTAGGACATTTACGTTATGTAGGATAGGCTAAACACAAGCGATTTTAAGTCGCGTTTTCATTGGTACAATCAAAAATTCATATCAATACCACTAAGTAAGATAAATGCATGAAATTTGTGTTACATCACTTTTAAAGGAGCTACAAAAAAGTGTTAAAAAATTCTCATCCTTCCGACAAGAAGTTTTTTTTTGTCCTGCTTTTAGTTTTAACGTTTTAAATTTCCGGGACAGCCCGAAACAGTGACAAAAAAAATCAATTTTTTTTTTTTTTTACATCGAAGACATCATCGTTTATCATACTGAGTAAATTAAAGACCATACAAAATATTAGCCATCAGTGATAGATTCCCCTTAAAAACCTTATATTATGCATTAACACAATCTATAATTGAATATGGGATTATACGTGTACTTGTGTCTTATATAAAGAAATAAAAAAATAAAAATTGTGGGTAAACAATATTTGGCAAGTGTGAAAGCAACAAATTAATTTTGTATGACTATGAACTAGGTGTTCATACCTATAAGGTTAACGGTTGTAAAAAGAAATATGTGTTGTTTTAACCTTGTTTAATGCATTAGGGGGGGGGGGGGGGGGGCTAATGCTTTTAAAATAATTTAAATACAGAAAAATTAACAAATCTCTTTTGAAGGTACTTTTTCAATAAGAGGGCAAGGACCAAATTATTTTTCACATTTCCACAAGTTGATCATTTGAGTTTTAATATAATATCAACAATTTGGCATCTTGTTTTGTTTGGTTTGAAGGTTAAGATTTTTCAAAAGTACCAACATCATAAGTTTATACACAATGTACAGTAATAGTAAAATATTTAAGCCTATTTAGTTTTCTAATAAAATTTGTTAAAATTGTAATGGGTCATAAGTAACCATTATGAGGGCGTAATTACCTTGGTTGGTTGTTTTGGTAGAAGGATTTATCCTCTATGCAAAGAGACATAGTGGAATTTTTAATGCCTTCGATCGTTTTCAACCATGACCTCCTTATAAAAAATAATACAAATACAAATAGCATCACAATTATAAGTAGGCTTACTAATAAAGTAAATTTTGCATTCATAAATTTTCAGACTCTTATACCAAAGCTAGACAGAAGGTACACTAGCTATAATACATCAGACATCAATAAGATGAGGGTGAAGGAAACTCAGAAGAAGCGAGAAAAAATGAAGCATTCCAGCACTGCCAGCCGCACCACAAGAAATACGGCGTCACCACGCACCATAAGTTAAAAACCTCCAGACAAAAATTATGATTGATTGATTGGATATTGCTTACGTTCATATTATGCAACTTGGCTATGAGACGAAGGAGGGACTTAAGGGATGACGCGGTGGTCAAGGGGGGGGACAGGCCTGTTGGTCAGAACCAGCCACAAGCGTATTGGGAGGCAGGGGTTCCCCCACATCGTGTCGATCTCCGTCTTTTGATCATCAGTGTATATAGTAAGTATTACGGGTTTTAAAAATTTATCCTTTATGGACAGAATTGTTACACATTCCATGTTTTGAGGACAGCAAAACTGTGAAAATTTTACATTATGATTGTAGTTGGAGGAAACACTAGCAGTTCATAGACAAGTTATTAGTAGGCAGTGTTTAGATGTTTATAAAATAAATGAATGTTGTTATTGTGTAAATGTGTCTTCTCGAATGTTGGAAATATAAATGAAATAAAAGATTAAAGAACCATGAATTTTAAAACGACATAAGTCATTTTTGCCCAAACAGCTTTTTCCAGAAAAATTGTTGTTGGTGCGATGGTAATCATTCTGTTAAAATAACCTAATTTTTAAAATGCTCATGAAGTTATGGAAAGTAACAAAATGTCAATTTTCAAATGAATTAAAAAATTCAAAAAAAAATCCGCTTATTTTACGTGCCACCTTTATTGTAAATTTCCAACTTTCTAACTTACAAGTATATGGAAATGGTTCTTAAATATCCACTGGAACTTCTGTCCTGCCACATGCGTCCTGTCATATTCCAGCTTCCACGCCAGGCTCAAGCTTTGTCTTTGTGTGTGGAACCATGGATGAAATCGTTGAAAAAAAGAGAATAAAAGGTATTCGTAATCGGACTTCTATGGAATGAGCTAGAAAACAGCACGTGTCCATGGAGAAGAATTCAAATGACAAAGGGAAAACGGCCCCTGAAAGGAGTACTGGACATGATTGCCGGTTAGTGTGCATTATTCACTAGGCAACGCCTAGGCCTTTAAGTAAAGCTGTTGTAGGCCTATTGTTAGTTTCGTTTTTACAATGAAGGCCTATGCCTATAGCCTAATTTGTATGGCTAGCTGGGCCCTACAACCACGGCGGGACCTATGCCAATGGGTAGGCCTAGGCCTTCAGCTAGGCTTTTGATTAGCCCAGGCTTGGCATAAACCTACCGCTAAGGCAACCCTAGGCCTACTACTAATTAAAGCGGTTCTTGTTAGGTTCGTTTTTACAATGAAGGCCTATGCCTATAGCCTAAGTTGTAGGGCTAGCTAGGCCTACAACTACGGCTGGCCTATGCCAATGGGTAGGCCTAGGCCTTCAGCTAGGCTATGATTAGCCCAGGCTTGGCATAAACCTACCGCTAAGGCAACCCTAGGCCTACTACTAATTAAAGCGGTTCTTGTTAGGTTCGTTTTTACAATGAAGGCCTATGCCTATAGCCTAAGTTGTAGGGCTAGCTAGGCCTACAACTACGGCTGGCCTATGCCAATGGGTAGGCCTAGGCTATGATTAGTCCAGGCTTGGCCTAAAGCTACGTTTAACTCGGACGTAAACACACAGCTAAGGCAAGCCTATGCCAATACTAGATGAAGCTAGCCAGCTACCTCGAACCTTAAAAAATAAATTAAAACATGCACTAGAATGTTTTTTTCTACACCTTATGCTACCTGTTTTATTGTATTATGTAATGAACATTGTTTTATTTACCTACAGGTGCAAGCAACAATGTTTCCGTGATATTGATGTGGAAATGCAATCAAATATCCTGAAAAGGTTTAACTTCCATGATTCCAAAAACCTACAGGATACGTTCCTCCAGGGCCTAATCCATTCTTCAGCAGTGAAATCACATCGAATTCGAAAAGAAGGTGGTATGGAACGTGCTGTGTCCAACAAGTTCCATGCTATGCTGAATGAGAATCGAAAGGTGGTTTGTAGAAAAGCATTTATTAGTCTACATGGCATTACCGAAGCCAGAGTAAAGAGAATTTGCTCGCTTTCTTTTGAGGGAAAATCACCGGTTGATGGACGTGGAAAGGCTCCCACAGTGACTGCAATACCGGGTGACATACTCCTCCAGATCAGGAACCATATTGAGTCATTTCCTGTAAAGCAAAGCCATTACTCTGGTAGGGAAATTTATTATCTGGATGCCAAGCTCTCAATAACAAAAATGCATGCATGCATGCATGCAATGCTAAAAGCAAAGTTTGATGAGGTTGGAGTTACTGAAATAAAAGAACTGAAAGACCTGGACCTGGACTTTGGATGTTCGAAGAAAATAGGCCTACCGTTTAAACTATAACTATCCCAACACCACAAACACCTTAGTCCTCCACCCAGTCAGCTTTACTACAGAACACCCCATCTTCAGCCCTATCTAACTTCAGCATACTATACAATAAGTTTAGTCCGTCCCTTAAAAAGAAAATTCTAAAGAAGCAATATGCAACTAACCCCGAAATAAACGACCTCGTTCGAATGATCGGCAACGAGATACACGATATAAACAGTCATCCAGGAAAGTGTTTAATAAGAAAAATTGGGTTTGAACTAGTCAAGCTCCATCCCCAAACCTTTGCATCAACTTTAACAGATGGTGACATCCTGTTAAGTGAAGGATTTGATCTACTAGAGAGGAAACAAAATGAGCGCATAAAGTCTCTAAATAGAAAGCAGCGTCGATGAGACACTAACGAAGAAGCAGAATTAGTTAGTTAGTTAGTTAGTTAGTTGGGGTTTTAGGGCACAAAACAGTAAAGGTATCAAGTGTCCATCAAATTTTCCGATTGCTAAATATATATGAATTTCAAATTGAATTTAAAGGTTTACTTTACATAAGAAATTAATAACATTATCGCTTGTCGTGGAGTTGTCTGATAAAATTTCTTTGAAGGAAGGTTTTAATTTAAAATCTTTTCTAACATAACTATATTTTGTACAGGTTTCTAAAACGTGTTTTATAGTTAAAACTTCGCCACACTTATCACAAATGGGAGGATCTTCACCTCTTAGAAGATATCCGTGAGGGAGGTATGTGTGCCCGATTCTTAAACGAGCCAGAACCACTTCTTCACGGCGAGAGGAACGACGTGAAGAGATCCAGGCTGCCGTGCTATTCTTGATTTGACGCAATTTATTGTTTTCTATCTTGTTCCAAGAATATTGCCATTGCTCTTTAAGTTTTTGTTTACAGAATGCTTTTAAATCTGAAGGAATGATTAGCTGACAGTCAATGCTGTCTTTTTCGCATGCTGATTTTGCACATTTGTCTGCTACTTTGTTACCTAAGATCCCGCAATGACCAGGGACCCAACAAAATTGCATTCTTTCACTAGTTCTTGCATTTGATGCGCATCAGCCCTTAGTGCCAAGTGATGGCGAGCTGTATTTAGATTGTCAATATTTAGAACAGTGCCTTCAAATGATACATGGTGAATTATACAGTCTGCACTCCCCCTAATTTTGTTAATGACATCACTTTCAACACAACACAGACTACAGTCGTCGGTTAACATTGGCTGACATTCTCCACACTCACACCATTGTGTATTACCAGCCCTGCCTACAAAACGTTTGTCTGTAGGCGTTATGTTTTTCTTTTTATCCTTCTCTTTCCTATCAGATCTAAGAGGCTCAAAACGGTATGGTTCTAAACTCGACATAATTATTCTGCATGAAGTATCGACAGGCGGCTATGGTCCTAGGCGACTATTCCGTTCGGTTCCGGCGATTGCTTCAGTCCCACTGACGTCAGAGGAGTGGGGGGTGCCGCGCAGTCATACTTCCGAGGGCTACAGCTCCGAAACCAGATGACCATTTGAAGTGGGATTTTTTGTAAATAATAAATAAGGGGAGAACTGTGTATCTGAATTACAAAATGCCATAATAAGTTTTTTAATGTAGTTTACTTCAGACGGCCTTTAACATCAGGGTCGACGTGCCGTGCACTGCCAAAGAATGCAATTGGCCATAAATGAGGCTATGGGCATGCACCAACAAGTAAATAATAATGTTATAGCACATACTGTCTACGCGGCAAGTCGACTAGTTGCTCATTAGCAACCCTCCAAACAACTCTTTAAAAAGACATCAGCAGGTAACGAAACCAGACAAGGAGCCAGGGAGTCTGGTACAGTTCTGTCGTACAGGATGGAACTCCATCCTTGCCATGTTTGAAAGGCTACATGATTTATTTAGTTATTTGTTAGATATTGCTTAACGTCTCATATTTATGCAACTTGGCTAATCGAGACGAAGGGAGGGACGTAAGGGATGACGCGGGGGAAAAGGGGTGGACAGGCCTGTGCTGGTCAGAACCAGCCACAAGCGTATGGGGAGGGCACGGGTTCCCCCCGTCGTGGTCGTCTCCGTCTGTGTCATCATTCGTCCGTGTTGCCATTGTCGTCGCCGTCGGGGAGGTAGTCGAAGGGTAGGGGAAAGTTCTCCGACGACGACCCACAGCTAGCCATTAGTTTCAGGGAGAAAAACTCCCCTTATCACGGGCCAAACCACGAGAAGGTTACTTGTTGGAATTTGATGGCCCTACTACACGATTTAAGGTGTCCTGTAACAGCTGTGCTCTCTGACGATGCGCATTTAAGAAAAGGATTGGCAAAACTCTGCAGTAGAGTGAACACCACTCGGCAGTGGTTACGCCCCCCATTGTTCTTTTTTAATTATGCAATTTTTTTAATTATGCAAATTTTAATTATGTAAAATTTTTAATTGTCCAATTAATCATGCAAATTTTGTAATAAATCATATTTTTAATTTTCAAGATGGCGGATGCTACACTAGTGTGACAGCTTTAACCTAACTTTTTTTTATGGATTCAAGATAGTGGATGCTACACTAGAGTGTGACCATTTTAGCCTAACTTAACCTAAGTTTTTTTATTTAATTTTGGGGCGGAGCATCGTGCACGTCCTTCCTGGACGAAGACTGGACTGAGACTGACGATTTTGAGCTTGACTTTGACCTACCACCACCATGACGGTGTCGACGCGCAGAGTTAGCTGTGCAGTAGATTAATTTTCGCCCATGTAATATGTAATAATAATATGTAGGGAGTAATCAATCTTTCGCGGAAGAAACCACCGAACGCGAATCTTCATTCTTGTGTTCAACCTTCATTCTTCAACCAGTCATCGTCTGAGTTTGGTGAAGGACAGTCGCATACCAGTCAGTGTCTTCAGCTACATCACCATGAATTTTCAACCAGATTTCACTACCACTGCTGCTGAACCTACGCCTGCTAATGTGGACCATCTAAAAAAGCACGAGCTTGTTCTTTGTAAAAGTGTTTTCTTTTTAAATGGATGCTGCACGAAAATGTTAGCGGTAGGGCTTCATATGCAAGACTGCATCCAACCATGTGTACAAATCCAATGTGCAAATGGAAAAGGACTCGGGTTCAATCTTCAGGAATGGAGTCAACTTGCTCGTGAAATGGAACTACTCAATGATTACGTCATCGATATGGGTAAAGATGCAAACAGTGTACCAGAAACAGAGGTTGGTCCCTATACGTTGTTTGCGTATGATAATCACGGTATTATTGGGTTAGGACTCAAATCTACAAAAAATGGTTGTGCATACCTAGGCGAAGTGTCGTACCGTAATCTAGTAAAATATTCTCAAAGTGTTTCACATATGTTACGTGATCTTGAACTGAGCTATCGCAATATAAACAATTTGGTACTTTAATTTCAAGTTTTACATGACTTTCTAGCCTACATGACCTTGTGAAGACCTATATTGAACGTTTGTCATGAGGAGAAGTACATCACTGTGAATATGGAAAGAATTGTGTTTGAACTTGGTACTGAATTCATCTACAGCAAAGTGGAGTTGATGTATGCGACTGCTTGATATGTACTGTAAAAATCGTGGTTACATGTACTTATGTGATTTATTTAATAAATAATATTTGTTATACACATGAATAAGTCTTGACTTTTTAAAATTATTCAATAAATTATTCAAAAAAATAAAATATTATTCAATAGGTCGGAGGCCCTACACACTATTGCACTGAATTATGCTTTTTTATTAATAAAAAATACATTGTATTGTATTAAATAATAAATATAGGCCTATATACAACATTATTTACATTATTTTTATTTCTGTTCAGCTACTATTGAACGCCTCAACGGCAAAATGGACGAACTGCTTAACAAGAGCGCCACAACACATCATTGCTGCAAGCAGTACCTGCAGCTGTCCAACAACGAAAAGGGAGTGCTATCGGCGTGCCCGCCGCAGCTCCTGAATCCATGAAAGGGATTCCATGTAAATTTACATGGCCTCAATGGATTACTGCTAGACAAGCGTACACGTTGAAACGTGCCTAGAGAAGAATGGTGCAGATTACGACCCCCTCTCAGTTAATAGGCCTACGCCTTTGGATTCTCCCGACCAGGGACAGTCAATAATGGCGGACAATGTAAGTCAGGGAAATCGGGTCTCCTCGAGATATTTCACAAATTCAGTGAAATACAGACAGCCTATCGACGAATGTGTTAAAACTTGAATTGCGAAGCTGATGCGCGTAGCAATGACAGTGGTGACAGTTCGTCTTAAAGTGATGTCGTTGATGGTCGTGGACCAAGGCAACCGGCAAACAAAAAAACTGCTAAAAGTTTTGGAAATGGGACAGATGCACTAATGATCTTCAAGACATTGATTTTATTGCGAACCCAGGCATCTCTCAGGCGGTAAGTGACAGTTTTCAGTTTGGTGGAAACGAGTTAGATTTCATGTATGCATTGTTGACTGAAGATTTTTGGGCTTCAATTGTTACCAAAACAAATAATTACGCGGCTGAGCAACTGGCAGATGAAAACAGAAAATCAGTAAAAGATGGTAGTAAATGGGTTGACGTCACAACTGACGAAATCAAGGCAAATTTTTCTATGTCTATTTTTATGAGTCAGGTAAAGAAAAGTACATGTAAAGTTATTGGACTGTACGGAAATGTTTGGAAATACCATTTTTTTCGTCAACAATGCCTTCTTTTCGTTTTTCTTTTTTAATGTTTTTTTTCTTTCTTTTCTTTTCTTTTCATTCTCCACCCTTTTTTTATATTTGATTCATTCATTAAATGCATATAATATCATTCAATTTGTTACCAAAATTCTTGTGTTAAATGCATTGTTGTTGTAATGCTACTATTTCAAATATTTACGAAAATGTAATTTATTGTTATTTCTGCATCTATGTAATTAGATTTATTTAGTTGTCCTCCTTTGTAAATCAGTTTTTAATAACTGAATAGGATAGACGTTAAATAAATAATAAATAAATAAATAAATACATAAGGTTTAGATCGATCAGCAGATTTTTACACTTTGCTGACAATGAAGCAGCTGACGAACAAACTGAAAAACTTAGGCCTGTACTCAACTACATGAATAAACACTTTTTGGACGTATACACTCCAAAAAAAGGTATGGCAATCGTTGTAAATCTCACCAGGTTTCGTAGAAGATTGAGATATGTACAATATAATCCCTCTAAACGAGCGCGTTTTGGGATAAAGTTCTACAAACTTTGCGAGAAAGAAAGTGGGTTTTGTTCAGATTTCAAAATCTACACTGGCCATGAAGAAAATATAAACTTGTACGTTCTAGCCAGTGAGGAGATAGTTCTGACTTTTGGAACCCCCATTCTCAAACATGAGTATATCCTACATTTGGATAATTGGTACTCCTCTCCTGAGCTGTACCGACAACTCTTGAAGGAGAATACCCATGCTCTCGGCACTGTAAGATCCAATCAAAAAAATATGCCTGAAGATTTCAAAGCGACCCGTTGAGACAAAAGGGAAGCGCGATTTTTCCAGTGTATTTGTGGAAGCCATTCTATGAAATTATTAATAAGATAATTTAAGTTCGTACCATAACCACATTAATTAAAAAAATTAAATAATAAAGAACAAAACATATTATTAATTTGAGTCGTAAGCGCATGTTACGTTTCGAACTACCCACCCATGGGCTAGACGCTTCTATAAGCCAGCTAACGCGCTCAGTTGCTCATAGGTGCGGTGTCCGAGTGGTGAAGGCGTGCGGCAATGGAGGAAGGATCTCGTGTTCGAGTCAGGCTCATGGCGATAAAATGTATCTCGTATATATTCCGTCTACTAACTTGTACTTCCTTACATTGTCTATACTAGGAAAACGCTTAAGTCCCGTCGCGTTGATGGATGAGCTTTTGTAAGCTTTTAGTTTGCGTAGGACCACTTTTTCTTTGCAAGTGTTTTTTGAATGCGTTGTAGGTGATTGTTGACAAGTTTCTATTGTTACTTGTTATTATAAACCTAAAAAAAATCATATTAAAACCTTAATTCGATGGATTCTCGCTAACTTTTTTACTTTTTCTTTCATAAAGCAATACATCACCATTACCTTAATGTACTTGTAAAATATGAACGTTGTAGCCCCAGCCGTTTGGTCAGGATCGGCCCAAATGTCACGAAAATATCGCACTAAAAATCGAAAAAAATCGTAAAAGTACGATATTCATGAGAAAAATGTCTTCGATTGTTCTTAAAAACGTGGAAGGTCTAAGTTCATAGATTTCGAAGGTCCCCTCTAATTTTCATCAAGATCGCATAAGCCGTTTGCCCGGAATCGTGCGAACAAACAGACAGATGAGGAGGATCGTCGCCGAGATGTACGACGGGGCCACCACCACCATCCGGACCAAGGCAGGATACACGCCAGTGATACCGCTAGAGGCGGGGGTAAAAGAGGGATGCACCCTCAGTCCGATCCTCTTCAAACTCTTAATGGAGCCGATCATCCGGTCGGTCCCCTGCGAGGCGGTAGAAGATGACTACGACGTGGTTGGGGCAACCAATCTCTGTTCTAGCCTACGCAGACGACTTCGTCCTGACCACCAAGAACATCAAGGCGGCGAGACGACAGCTAGCCACAGGGGGGGGGGGGACGCGGCCACCTGGGCGGGACTCCGGTTCAAACCCGCGAAGTGCGCGTCGCTCCACGTCGTGAAGAGGCACACCATGGACACAACGCTCGCACAACCTAGCTCATACTACCATGCCTACCAATTTCTTTAATGGCCGTACAAAATACAAAACCACGACCATCCGCTTCAGCTAACCGCTTCAGTTCATCCGTCAGTCCTGGCAAAGACGCAAAATACAGAATTTTTACTAAGAGGCCAGAAACTCAACCTATCAGAAACCCCTCAACCAACAAAGCGAGTCCTGTGTGGTCACTGGAGTTAGTTAGTTAGTTGATGTTGTTTTAAGGCACTTAACAGTAGAGTTATCAGTGCCCATTTCAAATGTATTGGAATCTTCCAAATTTTCTTTTTCCATATTTGTGAATTACCACACTTGGAAGGACACCTGATTGGCTGCGCTCGAGTTGCGTTGCTCCAGACGAGAGTAAATGAACGAGCCTTTACATTGGATAATTAATCAGAAAACATCAGCAACAATAAGGTACGGTATTCTAGTGAGCTGAATGTATGCTGAGTAAGCCTACCGAGACAACTTTTGTAGTACAAGCTCCAGCCACAAATGAACAATTTAAATGATGGCATAAACATGTCACGTCAAAACAACTAATTTGCAATAATTCCTGTACATGCTTGTCTTCTTCTTACAATATGAAACATTGTGTAGCATATGTAGTCTAACCATATGTACAAACACTTTAAGTTAGGCAATAAGAGGTTCTTAAACCGACAATATAAAATAAATAGTCTACACTCTACAACATTCTCAGCTGCATAGTAATTTTTACTAGCACTTGATGACAGGAGATTTCTCCTAGCAGTAAGTAGGCTTCACAAGTGTTGTTTTTTTTAAATTTCGGGATGTAGAGAAAAGTTTATTTTTATTTTTGAAGACACATCACCAGAAATCAGCATATAAATAGGCCTACGTTAAGGAGCAGCATTGTTGACGGACATAAATATATTTATGTACGTGGTCGTGATCAATAAGTCAGTAGAAAGAAATATCAGACTAGGCTCTACTGACTTCCAGGAATAAATAAAATCTAAGATGTATGTAACAGCACTGAAATCGTGAACATCCTATGTGTCGAGACTCTCATCCCACACTGAACAGAACCTAACACTGATTGATTGATTGGATATTGCTTTACGTCTAATATTTATACAACTTGGCTAATCGAGACGAAGGGAGGGACGTAAGGGATGACGCGGGGGAACAAGGGGTGGACAAAGCCTGTGCTGGTCAGAACCAGCCACAAGCGTATGGGGAGGGCAGGGGTTCCCCCATGTCGTGGTCGTCTCCGTCTGTGTCATCGGAACACTTTCCGACCATTAACCCCTCAGGCTGAGATGTTGAGCGCTTCCCTGACAAGCAGGGCAGAAGAAGAGAGTACTACTAAACCTTCTAGTCTGGACAGAACAGACAACCTTCTGAAGTGAACAAACATAAATCAGAACGATGGATGCACGGACACAGCCAAGACTTGATCAAACAAGACATACAGCAGCAACAGAAGCTAACTCTGTGTACTAAGGAGGCCCAATCAGACCAGAGCAAAGAGCGCGGACAAAACACGTCCGCCTGGGACAAGAACAACAGACCGACTGCAAGACAAGGCTCTCTGCTGCGCTGTGTGCTTGCAGGTAGAAGTCAATTGGATATTGCTTAACGTCTCATATTTATGCAACTTGGCTAATCGAGACGAAGGGAGGGACGTAAGGGATGACGCGGGGGGACAAGGGGTGGAAAGGCCTGTGCTGGTCAGAACCAGCCACAAGCATATGGGGAGGGCAGGGGTTCCCCCACGTCGTGGTCGTCTCCGTCTGTGACATCATCCGTCCGTGTTGTCTTTGTCGTCGCCGTCGGGGAGGTAGTCAAAGGGAAGGGGTTCCCCGACGACGACCCAGAGCTCGCCATTAGTTTCAGGGAGTGAAACTCCCCTATTCACGGGCCAAACCGCGAGAAGGTGTCGAGTTGGAATTTGAAGGCCCAGGTAGAAGCCAAAAGGTGCAGGGCGGCGAAGTTGCACTCAAGGTGCACTGACGTCTTTCAAATCGTGTAGATGACAATGGCGCATGTGCTTTTAGGTGTGTGGTGAGTTATGGAGAAATGCAGTGAGGCTCATCGTGACGACACTATGAATGAATATATGAATGAATATGAATATGAATTGTTCATAAGTCAGCCATTTTTATTGAGATGCAACTATGAGACTGAAAATCTTTGAGCATGAGGAGGTTAAAGGCACTATATCAAATGTTTGGCACTTGTTTTACATACTGGTAGGTCTGTTGTGCATTCTCCTGAGACGTCCGACACCAGCCTGTGTAGATGGCGGTCAAAAGGTGCGAGTCGGCGAGGTCATATCGATGTTGCATGATAACATTAGCACAGGCCTGCCGTTTTTACGGACATTGTCCGTTTTAACGGATATTTGGGGTGAAAGACGGACAGCAGGAGTTTTAGTCATTTACGGACATTTCCGAAAAATGTATATCGCTGATTTGAAATTTCGCGGGTAACATCGATGTTTGAATGAGATCGGTAAAAGAAGTCCACGACGTGATCGGCCTTGCTACTCGAAGTACTCAGTGATGCCGCGACCTGCTAGGTTTCGCTAGCGGCGCACTGGCGCGCCCACGCGTCTGCGCGTAGTAATTTCCTCCGTGAAGTAGACCTGTGTTGTGATTCAGTGCATCCGCGTGAAAATGGCGTCGAAACGTAAATTGTCTCCTGATCGCTCAAACTATTATCAACGTTATAAAACAGAGTGAAAAAGTGAATTTAACGGGGATCGAATGATACCACGGTGGTTTGGAAGCTGTGCAACAGCGATCTCTGTTGGAAAGGGAGGTAAGAAAAACTTGATCAAACTTGCCAGTAGGCAAGTTCACAAGTAAAATGAACTGTACTTTAAGCGACACACTGGAAAATCGTGCCTGAAGTACAAGATATCTTTCAATTTACCTAATTTGAAAAAAAGGAAATTTCCCACATCACTTTATAAGAGGCCTGAAAACTTTTACTATGTAGGTCCGATCCCGAACACAGAATATTATGGTGTTGACCATATGACGTATAAAGACCGTCAAGAATTTCTGTTGTGGCATGAAGACCAAAAGATCCAGAACTCCATATTCGACTTCTAAAAGGAAATAACTTCTTATTGTTGTAATGATGTTACCGTATTAAGAAAAGCGAGTTCAACCTTCAGAACAGAGTTATCAACGTTATAAAACAGAGTGAAAAAGTGAATTTAACGGGGATCGAATGATACCACGGTGGTTTGGAAGCTGTGCAACAGCGATCTCTGTTGAAAAGGGAGGTAAGAAGGACTTGATCAAACTTGCCAGTAGGCAAGTTCACAAGAAAAATGAACTGGCTGCATCTGGGTCTTCCCTGTCAAAAAAACTGGTGACAGCGGTGGGATTCACGGGATCACGAGTGGCAGTTTAAGTAAGATACTTGCGGGAGAGCTTTCTCACGGGAGATGCACTTTAAGCGACACACTGGAAAATCGTGCCTGAAGTACAAGATATCTTTCAATTTACTTAATTTGAAAAAAAGGAAATTTCCCACATCACTTTATAAGAGGCCTGAAAACTTTTACTATGTAGGTCCGATCCCCAACACAGAATATTATGGTGTTGACCATATGACGTGTAAAGACCGTCAAGAATTTCTGTTGTGGCATGAAGACCAAAAGATCCAGAACTCCATATTCGACTTCTAAAAGGAAATAACTTCTTATTGTTGTAATGATGTTACCGTATTAAGAAAAGCGAGTTCAACCTTCAGAACAGAGTTATCAACGTTATAAAACAGAGTGAAAAAGTGAATTTAACGGGGATCGAATGATACCACGGTGGTTTGGAAGCTGTGCAACAGCGATCTCTGTTGAAAAGGGAGGTAAGAAGGACTTGATCAAACTTGCCAGTAGGCAAGTTCACAAGAAAAATGAACTGGCTGCATCTGGGTCTTCCCTGTCAAAAAAACTGGTGACAGCGGTGGGATTCACGGGATCTCGAGTGGCAGTTTAAGTAAGATACTTGCGGGAGAGCTTTCTCACGGGAGATGCACTTTGAGCGACACACTGGAAAATCGTGCCTGAAGTACAAGATATCTTTCAATTTACCTAATTTGAAAAAAAGGAAATTTCCCAATTAACTTTATAAGAGGCCTGAAAACTTTTACTATGTAGGTCCGATCCCCAACACAGAATATTATGGTGTTGACCATATGACGTGTAAAGACCGTCAAGAATTTCTGTTGTGGCATGAAGACCAAAAGAACCAGAACTCCATATTCGACTTCTAAAAGGAAATAACTTCTTATTGTTGTAATGATGTTACCGTATTAAGAAAAGCGAGTTCAACCTTCAGAACAGAGTTTCTTACAGCAACAGGCATTGACACCTTATGGGACGCAATTACAGTCGCTGGAGGCTGCACGCAGGTGAATAAAAAGAATTACTTAGAAGGTAACACGATACCTCTTCTGCCGTCTAGAGGCTATAGAATGGCAGACCGCCAGTCTTTTGTGGCTTTGTCCTGGTTACGTTGGGTGGCAAACAATGAAGGAATACACATCGAAACTGCTGAAAATGGAAGAGAGGTGAAGTTGCTTGGCCGTTACAAAGTAAACGGATAACACGACGATGGCGCTGGTAATAAAGACAGCCTATGAAATGCAGGGGTGTTACTGGCATGGCTGCCCCACTTTTTTTCCTGAACAGGATAAAGTGATAAGCCCAGACACGCAAGAAACCATGGGGAAGCAGCTGGAGGCGACACAATCAAAAGTACATCTCCCTCAAATGCGACTTTTCGTTGCCATGGTAACGTTACTTTTGTTAAAATGTTATTTCCATCTACACTACTTATCGGATCAAAATAAAATTTACATATTCGTGACCGGACGGACATTCTAAATGATTTGGCCACCTTAGATTTTGTCGCCGTTAAGTTTGAAAAAAAAAATCGATTAACTTTAATGTAACTTTGTAACTTTTTGAACAATTTTGTCACAAAACTAATGGCATTCAATCCAGAACGAAGCTTGCGGATGGTCCAAATTTCAACTCGATCCGAACCTCCGTTCGAAAGTTATGGCGAGACATACAAAAAAAGTGACAATTTTTTCTGTCAGAGTCAAAAGGAAACGCTCGCTTAATAATAAGTAGGACCAAGTACTTATTATTTCCAAACAAATGAAGATAATATATGTTTACATTTTATTATTAGAAGTTTGTCTTGACCCTTAAAATATTTGTTTTAAATGTGGGGTTAACTGTCTGTCTCTGATAACAGGCAATAAGGATTTAGAGATGGCAGTAACATATTGCTTAGTCGATCTGGAGAATCCAGAAATAAACGAAAACTGGACTGATTTAGTACCGATGGTATGGATACGAGATGAAGAAGGCCAAATGTTTTGTTCCTGGCCACCGATATCTATACTAAAGATAGCCATCAAGAAAGCCATTTGTCCTGAGAGAGGGTAGACGGAATACCTTGTTCACAGAGTTTTTAAATCTTTTGGTAAGTAAGCCTAGGCCTAATTTATTTATTTATTTATTTATTTATTTATTTAACGTCTATCCTATTCAGTTATTAAAACTGATTTACAAAGGAGGACAACTAAATAAATCTAATTACATAGATGCAGACATAACTACATTGAAGTAAATATTTGAAATAATAATATTACAACAATGCATTAAATACTCAACAAATTTGATAACAAATAAAAAGGATATTAAATGCAATTTATGAATAAATCGAATATAAAAAAAGGGTGGGGAATGAAAAGAAAAGAAAAAAGAAAAGAAAAAGAAAACCAAAGAAAAAGCTAGTCAACGTCGTATTAGAAGTAGTAGTAGAATCTATTTGCGTTGCAGCCTTGGCTGCCAAGTCAGCCTCCACGTTGCCAAAGATACCTTATACCAAGGTAAAACACATCTTGTATGATAAAGCAATGCCCATGCACGTCGGGTATCGTAAATCCTTCACACAGGGTAAAGCAATTACTGATGTACGACTTAATCACTGCTCGACTCCATGTGCCACAATACTTGATTGGATATTGCTTTACGTCTCATATTTATGCAACTTGGCTAATCGAGACGAAGGGAGGGACGTAAGGTATGACGCGGGGGGACAAGGGGTGGACAGGCCTGTGCTGGTCAGAACCAGCTACAAGCATATGGGGAGGGCAGGGGTTCCCCCACGTCGTGGTCGTCTTCGTCTGTGTCATCATCCGTCCGTGTTGTCTTTGTCGTCGCCGTCGGGGAGGTAGTCAAAGGGAAGGGGTTCCCCGACGACGACCCAGAGCTCGCCATTAGTTTCAGGGAGTGAATCTCCCCTATTCACGGGCCAAACCGCGAGAAGGTGTCGAGTTGGAATTTGAAGGCCCTACTTACTTTCCGTGTTCGGTTAAACACAATATTTCAAGAAATTTGCAACATTTATTCGTTTCGCATTTGCTTCCAAGATATCGCGCAGGGTACATGGTTCGTCGAGGGGGGGCAAATCAGGAGATGACTCGGATCCTGTACCTGTCCGCACTCACACATGGGCTCTTGGTCAGCTGGTAAAAGGCCCCACTTATGCATGTTGGTCCCGCATCTCGGCACTCCAGTTCTTAATCGGTTTAATGTCCGCCAAACCGCGAAGGGGGCTGTTACCACCTGGAGCGATCTCTTCCCTTGGTGCAATGTTGGGTGCAAGCAGTTCGCTGTTCCAGTGGGCAACACGATTTGCCTCCGGTGAACTTCTGAGAACGTGAGTTCTGGTCAAAAAGCTCTTTCTGGAACGAAGTCGTTTTGCCGCCTGTTGGTGTCCATACATGGGGTGGCGAGGGTCTGTCTCCTGCTTCGTCCTTTCCACGTCTGCTGCGGTTATCCGGCGGATATGAGGGGGTGCTATCCCGATAAGCGGGTACAACTTATGTACCGGGGTTGGTTTAGGCAGCCCGTCACAATCCGCACAGTTTCATAATTGCGACGTCGACTCGCTTCGCATGCACAGAAGCGCTCCACACTGGAGCGGCATACTCGGCGGCCGACACGCACAGTGCGAGCGCTGATGTCCTGGCGTGGATGGTTGTGCCCCAGGTTTTGCTTGTCAGCTTTCGTAGAATGTTGTTTCGGGCGCTGACCTTTCCCTTCGTGTTTGTACAGTGTTGCTGAAAGTTAGCGTGCGATCCAGTGTGACACCCAGATATTTAGGTGTCAGGCAGTGTTGGAGTTTTTTACCTCTCCAAACTATATCCAGTTCTCTCCTGGCCTCGCGGTTTTTCAGGTGAAAAGCACACACATTTGTGTCTTACTCGGGTTTTGGCTTCAACTGGTTTGAGTCATAGTACTGGGAGAGTTCCTCCAGGGCACTTGACAGTTTTCCCTCGACCTCCGTGAAACTAGAGCCTTGGGCTGCCAACGCTGAATCGTCAGCAAAGTTTCCTCAGTAGTTTCCTGTGGTTTACAGTGTCGAATGTGCGTTAAGGGCTATGAAACACGCCGTGATCCTTCCTCTGAAAGCCGTCCTCTTCTGTTGGGTAAGGTTAAGGATTTGTCCGCAGCAAGATTACCAGTCTGAAACGCTTGTTTTTGGTATAAACCTTTCTTCCAAGGTGGCTCCGATTACGGTTCAGGATAAGGCCCTGTGCCACAATATTTTTTGAAGAAAACTTGCTAGAACCAGAGAAAAGAAATCTTCGTAAGACATCAATAAAAAACAATCGCCCTGATTGCAATCTTCCGCTAGGCCTAGTGAAGATCATTAGCAATAGCGGATTAAAATACTTGACACGCTGGAGACAAGTTTCCTTGTTCTAAACTCGATCCAATGATATTGTCCTTTCCAGGCTGCATTTCGGTGAACGCGTGCGTCCAGTCCGCGCATGACGTAATCAAGATCGGCATACAAGAATGTTTGGCATTGCTTCAGGGAAAAAGCTGCTAAGGGGGAAACATCAAAGGAAAATCATATGTGTGACAAAACTCGTTTCATTGGTTTTCTGCGAATGTTCTAAGAACTAGGGTTAACACGTAGTCCCAAAATAATTAAACTCCCTTAGAATATTCCACAGCGCAGTGGCGTGGGGAGCAGGGGGGGAATGCCCCCCCTCCCAAGTTTGGTCCAGGGGGGAGAGACGGGGGGGAGCAATGTCCCCTAAGTTTGGTCCAGGGGGGGGGCAGGGGGGGCTGACGTGAGTTAAATATTAATTCCAGATTTTCCGTAGTAAATATGCAAATACAGGTAAAACGAATACGTTTTGCATGCTTCGTGATTACAAACCAAACAGACTGAGACCAACACTGAGATAAAGAAAGCTTCAATAACAAGCAGGGCATAATAAAGAGCGACACTGAACCACCATTCAGTCTGGACAAAACAGACAACCAGCTTCAGTTAACAAACATTAAATATAACGATGCTTGGCCATAGCAACCAAGACTTGCTCAAACAACACATTCAGCAGTAACAAAAGCAGACACATTGAATTGTGGTGGCCGAACAAGACTAAACCGAAACGCAGAGACAAAACACGTCCGCTGACGACAAGAACAACAGATCGACTGCGTACGAGAGATGGCTGTGAGGCAGATTGCGAGTACAGGTGGTAGTCAAAAGGTGCGGGGCGGCGAGGTCATATCGGTTCTGCACGTCAAGTGCATTAAACTTTGTCAAAATTACGTTGATACGGTAGCACAGAGCTCTGAGAAGTGCAATTTATTAATTGAGAGCGATTTTTGAAATGTAGCGAGGTTCATCGTGATGATACTACATTGTCGCAGATTTTGCTTTGATTTTTTTGATTCCATGGGAAACGTGTACAAGAAACCGGTACAATAATTAGCCTTGGATTTAGCATAGGTATATAAGATAATGCAAAATGCTTATTACATACCCATCTCATTTCATAATTGACCGTGTTATTTTTGTCTTACCTAAAAAAAAAAACGAGACAGAGCCCCAGAGTTATGCAAAACACAGTGTAAGAACAGATGTTGTTTTTAATACTAAAAATATTTAATTTTGTATTTTCCTATATTTGATCGAAGTGGTTCTGACCCTGACTTTAGTACAGTATTGAGTTTTTGCTGTGAACCTACTCAAATGTTCTTTTTTGTTTCATGCCCTATTAAAAATAGCTGGAGAGGTGCGGCTGGTGAAACCATCAAGGATAACGAGCGCGCCATCCAGTCTTGGCTTACCCACACAAACCAACGGATAGCGCGAGACCAAATGAACATGCAAAGAAATGAAGAAGACGTATAATGCCAACTCGCGCTGTCCGCAACCTGCATTGCAGCCGCGTGATGCAGGCTAGATTATAGCTAGAGAGAAGTATTAACGTGTTGCTTATATTGAACTCGAATTTTAAAATGGATGGAAAGAGAAACAGAGGGTAATTTTTCCACCTCTAGAGAGAAGCTTATTAATAGAGATTGTGGAGTTATTTACATCAGTAGAAAGAAAATAAAAAAACAATGCAGTAACTTGGAAGCAAAAGTCATCTGCACGGGAACATATTGCCAGAGAATTAAATTGTCAGTGGGGCAGCCCACAGGAGCCACGAGTCACTAAAAAATAAATGGAATGCAATTCCATTTCTTAATTTCTCCATTTCCAAATCCATTTCTATGGGAGTATCCTGGGACTGTCTGGATCATGTTCTGAAATCTCCAGCTGGTTACCTCTCCGATGCTGTAAAAGGATAAAAATCTGTCCGCTCTCTTCAGTTAATTGTGATAATTTCACACATGAAGAGAGACAGGTACTATTAGATGTATTTTGTGGTGAAGTGGTTTGGGACATGAGGAGTTGGTAGACCACAAACCTCCTCAAAAAAATAAGGAAGAGTCCAGGAGAGACGCCACTCTAGACTAGGCCAGTTTAAAAAAAAATCGAACTTTGTGGCCCGACGTGTTAAGAGCTGCCAACAAAGAACATGATGAGAACATGATTTTGCTGCCTCTCGCATGAAGTTTCTCCACGAAGAACTGAATGTCAACTTACGTCTTCAGTGTGTAAATAATGGAGAGGATTATGGATGTGAAGATTAAGACATTATTGAAGATGGAGAAGGATATCAGTACACAACATGGGTTCCGGAAGGTATTCTTGTGAAACTCAGATAACAGGGTTTACTCAGGAATAGCTGACACCTGAAGAATTAGATCAAAA
>JAMZAV010011579.1:0-18701 GCA_024449915.1 Sweltsa coloradensis | reverse complement strand
CCTATCCATCCATCCTATACCCTATCCCTATCCCTATCCCTATTACCCCTTACCCTTATCCTACTATCCCATATCCCATATCCCTATCCCTATCCCTATCCCTATCCCTATCCCCCTATCCCTATCCAATCCCTACCTATCACTTACCCCTATCCTTATCTTCTTATTCTCATTCTCCTTCTGCTACCCCTTTCTCCTTCTTACACTTTCAGGTTATTTTTTTACGAAGCACACTTTCCTAACTAACAGATAAGAAGTACGTATTCGTAGGTATGTTTTATATGTTTACTTATGCAGTGTGGTCTTCTTCAACAGGGACATACCAAAGATTCGTCGAAAGTTCAAGTTTGTTTTAACACGTTTACTCTGTTGCTCGTTTTCCTGGTGATGAACGAACTTAGCAACCGACTTTGTGATCAAGTAAGTTGATGCCACTTCCAGATAATCTAGCAAGATTATTGTTGTTATTAACTAGGAAACGCTCAGTTGGACGCGTTGATAAGCAAGCACGTGCTATAGCTAGACCCACATTGCACATTTTTTTTTAAATTTTAAAATTTGCGACGTTCGCTGTCCACGGGGCCATGTTTCAAATATAATTTATTATTGCCAAGGTATTTGGGTGAACCCGAGGATAAACCTTTACTTTGTGGATAAAATCCACCGCCACCTAGAGGACCTTGACATCATTTCCTTAGGAAAACTATTTTAACTCTTTGGTAACAAATAAAACACTGCTTCCTCGAGAGTATTTTGATTACTTCTAGGTGGCAGTGCATAGTGGCCAGAAACCTCGTGCGACTTTTCGTTGCCATGGTAACGTTACTTTTGTTAAAATGTAATTTTCCATCTACACTACTTATCGGTTCAAAACAAAATTAATATATTCGTGACCGGACGGACATTCTAAATGATTTGGCTACCTCAGATTTTGTTGCCGTTTAGTTTAAAAAAAAACTTTCGATCAACTTTAATGTAACTTTGTAACTTTTTGAACGATTTGGCACAAAACAAATGGCTCTCAATCCACATCGAAGCTTGCGGATGGTGCAAATTTCAACTCGATCCGAACCCCGTTCAAAAGTTATGGGGAGACATCATTAAAAAAAAAGAACAAAAACAAAAAAAAACTGATTAATTTTTCCGGCAGAGTCAAATGGAAACGCTCGCTTCGCTCGCTTAATGATTAGTTCACTATTTTCGTGTAAAATTGTGTACTTAGTACTGGGGAAAACGCTCTTTTGGACGCGTTGAAAAAGCGAGCACGTGCTATATAATTTGTTGATGGTCCAAATTTAAACCCTGATCTGTGTTTTCGTGCAAACCGCTATGATGAGCCAAAAAAGCCCCAGCTTCGTGCGACTTTTCGTGCCAGGGTTACGTTACTTTTTTTAAAAATGTAATTCCATCTACACAAACTTATAGGATCAAAATAAAATTAACATGTTCTTGACCGGAAGGACTTTCCAAATGATATGGCCACTTCAGATTTTGTCCGTTTAGTTTAAAAAAAAAAAACTTTCGATTAACTATAATGGAACTTTATAACTTTTTGAACGATTTTGCCACAAAACTAATGGCATTCAATCGAGATCGAAGCTTGCGGTATGGTCAAAATTTCAACTCGATCCGAGGCCTCCGTTCGACCGTTATCATGAGCCAAAAAAGCTGCGCGACTTTCCGTTGCCATGGAACGGAAACTTTTTTATAAGGTAATTTTCTTCTACACTACTTATCGGATCAAAATAAAATTAAACATATTCGTGACCGGACGGACATTCTAAATGATTTGGCCACCTCAGATTTTGTCGCCGTTAGTTTAAAAAAAAAACTTTCGATTAACTTTAATGTAACTTTTTAACTTTTCAAACGATTTTGCCACGAAATTAATATGGGATTCAATCGAGAACAAAGCTTGCGGATGGTCCAACTTTCAACTCGATCCGAGCCTCCGGGTTCGAACGTTATGGCAGAGACATATAAACAAAAAAACACAAAAAAAAGAAAAACAAAACAAAACAAAAAAAGCAAAACCAGTGACTATTTTTTTCGGCAGAGTCAAAGGGAAAAACGCTTGTTTCGCTTGCTTAATGACTTTGTTAAAACAACTTTTCCACAATACTCGATGTAATTGTCGAATGACGTCAAAAAAGAAACAAAGATGGGACAAACTTTGTAGCCCTCGCACCCTTTTAACATTAAATCAAATTTAAAACGTGAAACGTTGAGATCTTAAAAAAATGGCAAATTTACATCTATCTTTCTTTTTTTCTTGCTTATTCATTCACTCACTCACAAAAAACATCACTCACTAACTCACTCACTCACTCCTCACTCATTCATTCATCATTCATTCATTCATCATGCATCCACCCAAATTATCCATTATCATTCATTAAATTTGTTTATTAGTTAAATTATTTTGTAATTTTTATTCACATTTTTTATTTTATTAACCATTATCTATTATTATTATTCATTTATTATTTTAATTAAATATTTGAATCATTTATATAAATTTATTCATCATTTTTTTATTATTTATTTATCCATTTATTTATCATTAAATTATTAATTAATTAATTATGTAAATATAAGTTACCTATTAATGTATTTATTCATTAATATATTCATTAATCATTTATTTATTAATAAATTTATTATTTAATTAAAATATTTGAATTTAAATAAATAATTAATTAAAAATTGAATTTTTTTTTTAAATCTATCAATTAAATAATTAATAAATAAACATAAAAAGAAATATTAAAAATTGATTAAATGAAAAAATGAATTATTTATCTATTATCTATTATATATATCTATTCTATTACATATTTTATATATATATATATTTTATATATATATAAAATATAATATATATAATAATAATAATATATAATAATATATATATATCCCCCGGTGTAGTCACATTTCAATTTCTGTCTAAAGTACTAACATAACAGCGTTATAGTCGCCTGCTAAAAAGCCAAGGTTAAATATATATATATATCTAATATACATATATATTTATATATAATAATAGGTAGATGCAACAGGCTAGGTATAATCAATGTGGATGGGAGATAGGAGTCAACAGTTCCCTGAGATGTAAAAGGTGGCTGCCATAGTAAAAAACAGAGAAAATATACAAAAAACTTATCACTAAATAGTCACGAACGTTTCGGCCTTGTTTGAAAAACGACCGAAGAAGCAAGGCCGAATCGTCTGTGACTATTTAGTGATTAGTTGTGTTTATTTTATCTGTGTTCTACTATGACAGCACCCTCCACATCTCAGGTAAGCTGTTGACTCCTATCTCTATCCACATTGATTAAACCTATTGATTATATATATATATGATAAAAACAAGGATCTTGGGTAAAACCGCGTCGAAAATAAGATGAACCAGGGCAGAACCTGGGCGTAAACCGACGTTTCGTATGTACTACGTCAGACATTTTCAAGGGTTGACTAGACTACGGAGGTTGGAGTCACAGTGGTTGGCAAGCAAAGCAGCGCCGCCTTTTATAAAACCCCGGCTGAAGGTGCGGAGCGGCGAGGTTATATAGAAAAATGGGGCGGGGCGGCGATGTCATATCGAAAAAAATACGGAATGTGGCAATTGAGAAACAAAATAGCACAGCTTACTGTAGTGAAACCTTTTTAGTACGGCTTTGTCATAGGGCCTGATTGGTTGTCTTTTGAAATGTTTTTCGTGCTTAGAATTATGGAATCTGAAATTTGCACCACCTCTGAGGGATTGGCTGAATAGGTCTACGGACTACATTCGAGGCCATGAGTGCAGGTTTCCAAGCAAGAGGGAGCGCTCTGGCTATCATCTCTTTTGTTCATGTTTTTCGGCCGGGTTTTTCAATTTCCACAGATTCACGGATTTAAAAAGTGGCTTGAGCTGTTGTACAGGGCAAATAGTTTTTGTTTTGTGAAAATCTATCACATGCGAGTTAGCTTTAGCATGTTGAGCCAGGGCTGATTTCTTGTCACCTGCTTTCACAGCATTAGAGTGTTCATTATCCTCATGCTATGCGTCTGCCTGTTGGCCTATGAACGTTTGATAGCAGTCGCCACAGGGAACCTCATAAACCCTCTTCTTTCCAGATGAAACAGAGTCCTTTTCACTTCTCAAAAAGGAGCTGATTTTTCTGTCAGTGGGGAAAATGGTTTCGATGTTCTTACGATTGAGGATTCTACCTATGACGTCTGTGGTACCCTTGACATATGGGAAGAAAACCTTTTGACGTGGTTCTCCTTGTCCTCAGTATCAATCCTCAGATTTCTTCAGTTCACGTTTAAACGCCTGGTTAGTCTCGGTCCAAGTAACCATTGAGTGATAGAGCTTTACGGAGCTGTCAAATTCCTCTTTTGAGTGAGATTGTCAAGTAAGGTCCTGGACCGGGTGACTAGAGTGTTTAAACCCCTGAAAATAACTGTGAAGGGGTTGTGGGAAAAAGCATTCAGATACCCGGGTTGTGTGGGTGGGTTTTCTATAGACTGGTGTTTCCCCAAAATGCCATCAACATTCTTTACTATCAAGACATAGAGAAAAGCAAGTGAGTCGTTGGATTCTTCTTCCATGGTGAACCGAAATTTCGAATGGATACCATTTAGATAGTCAAGAAAATCATTCAATTGTCCACACCATGGGGCCAAATGCAAAGACGTCATCCACATATCGTTTCCAAGAAGATGGTTTGTTAGGAGCTGCAGCTAGGGCCTTATTCTCAAAATCTATCATGAATTAGTTGGCAATAGCTGGTGATAGCGGCGAGCCCATTGGAGCTCCCTCCACTTTCTTTAAAAATTGTTTTCATAAATAAAGTATGTAGAAGACATGCAATGCCTTGCTTACTTCATGATGTCCTTCGGTATGCCATAGCTTTCTTCAATAGTAACAAGGACCCCCTTCACAGGTATTGTTGGTAAATAGGGAAACCCCATCAAAACTAACCAATATGTCCCCAGGGCGAACCTTCCATTCTTTGACAGCTGGATCAGGTGAGAAGAGCTTTTCACAAAAGGACGCCGCATCCTCCGAGTAAGGTTGGAACCTCTTAGCGACAATCTGGCCAGAGCTTGTTGTGGGTGACCACTGCGTCATATGGGTCGCAAGGGGGCTCGGGTTTGTGGATTTTGGGCAAACCCATACAGTTTTGGAATACGAGAGGGTTCTCCCTAGGAATGAGAAATTGAGGTTCCCTGTGGCGACTGCGATCAAACGTTTATAGGCCCAAAAAGGCAGACGACATAGCAGTGAGGATAAATGAACACTCTAATGCTGTGAAAGCAAGGTGACAATAAATCAGGCCTGGCTCAACATGCTAAAGTTACCTCGCATGTGATAGATTTCGACAAAACAAAAACTATTTGCCCTGACAACAGCTCAAGCACGTATATCCGTGAATCTGGGAAATTGAGAAACGGCCGAATAACATGGAACAAAGAGATGATAGCCAGAGCCTCCCCCTTGCTTGGAAACCTGCACTCATGCCTCAAATGTAGTCCGTAGACCTTTTCAGCCAAATCCTCAGAGGTGGTGCAAATTTCAGATTCCATAATTCTAAGCACGAATTTAACATTTCAAAAGACAAAACCCAAACAGGCCCTATGACAAGAAGCCGAACTAAAAAGGTTTCATACAGTAAGCTGTGCTATTTTGTTTCTCAATTCCACCATCCGTATATTTTTCGAATGACATCACCGCCCCGCACCTTTTCACGATATGACCTCGCCGCCCCCCACCTATTTTTTTTATAACCTCGGCGCCCCGCACCTTCAGCCGAGTCTTTATAAGGCAGGCGCTGCGTGCTTGCCAACCACTGTGACTCCCAAACCCCCGTAGAGGGCACAGTCAACCTTGAAAATGTCTGAAGTAGTACAGACGAAACGTCGGTGGACACCCAGGTTCTGCCCCGGTTCATATTTTCGACGCGGTTTTACCCCAAAATCCTTGTTTTATCCTATGACGGGCCGCGAAAATCTACAACCAATATATACATATATATATAATATATGCAAACCCCAGCATCAAACGCGTCAACTAACAATAGGACTGCCAGTCGAAGGAATAGATCCGTGCAGACTCGTCGCGGTGACCTGGATGATGGGGGATGTTATTCCCCCGAAACGCCGGGTGAGGTTGGGTAAGTCTAAACCACCTACTCAATTTTTATCGTGTGACACAACCCAGAAAAACGTGAATTCTAACAATATATTATATATATATAATATATATATTTTATAATATGTGTTAGCACGTAGGTTTTCACGAACACTCATAGTACAGGCTGTTCATCGATGAATCCCAAATAAAACGGCAAAAAATAGAAGGAAGGTTTCACTTGGCAAAAATGTTCATAAGGTCGAAGAAAAGTGATACAGAAGGGGAGCCACGAAAAATGTCCCTTAGGATTCAAAATGGCGGCCATGAATGAATAAGCCTATTATTTACCTATTTTGAGTGTAAAAAGACGGTAAATAACGTTAGGAAGTTGCTACAAGGCAAAAAATATTCTTAAGGTGTTTAAATGGTATACAATGGGGGAGCCATAAAAAATGACCCCTACGATTCAAAATGGCCGCCATGTTTGAAAAATATGTATTATTTTACTTTTTGGAATATAAACATACTGAAAATAATGATAAAAAGGTGCCACTTAGCACTAGGCTCTTCTTAAGATTATAGAAAAAGTTTACAGAGGGGGAGCCAAGAACAATATCTATTACAATTCAAAATGGCGGCCATGAATGACAAGGTGTATCAACTATCTTCTGATTTTTAATGTAAAAAGGCGGAAAATAATGATAGGAAGGTGTCCATTGGCAAAACTTTTCTCGAGATGTCAAAGAAGGTTTACAGAGGGGGAGCCAAGTAAAATAGCCCTTACGATCCAAAATGGCCGCCACGAATTACAATTGCGTACATTTAGTCTACAATTTTGAATGTTAACAGACGGCAAATAATGATAGGAAGGTGCCACTTGGCAAAAATACTCTCAAGATGTTGTGTACGGTTTACAGTGGGGGAGCCAAGAAAAATTTCATTAACGATTCAAAATGGTCGCCATGTTTGAAAATGTGTATTGTTTCCTATTTCGAATGTGAACAGACGGCAAATGATAAAAAATGGGCCACTTGGCAAAACATTTTCAAGATGTTGTATATGGTTTACAGTGGGGGAGCCAAGAAAAATATCCCTTACAATTCAAAATGGCCGTCATGATTAAAAATGTATATTGTTTCCTATATTTCTTTGATAACATTTAATAAGATATTATAATGAAAACAAGACATCTATGTAGATTTCTAATAACGTGGATATTTGAGCACCTCTTCCTTACTTCTTTGTTATATTTTTAATTGACGTGGTTCATCCTCAGGAAAACTGAAATATGAGAAAATAATATATATATATAAAGTGCTGAACATAGCTGTAACGAGATGAATAACGATCCCTAAATTTAAGAGATTTATATAACTATCCTTAAACTTTTTTATAAGTCTATAATAACTTTCTAAGACTGGGATTTCCTGGTGTTCAGTCGGCAGTTGGAACATAACAATGCACAGGGAAAGCCCGCAAAGCCGGCATCTTTGCATGAGCATCGAGTGATGCATCCTTTCTATCACGAGCACTTGACAAGCTCTCTGCAGCAGTCCCATATCTCCGGCAGTCTAGTCCATTTTGGATGCCAAACTCCACTATTCAAGAACCATCCCCATTCTTTAGGTGATGAAGAAATTGGCGTAAAAGTATTAGCACTTCCCCAAAGATGTCCTCCTTGATTAGCAGCACGCTGAATGTGAAGCTGCAGTGCGTCTTGAGTGCATGGGAGGAAGGCTGTCAACACTTTTGTTCTTCGATGTGAAAAGGATTTTCCTTGCTTCATTGACTTTTCCTACATCCGTGTGTGCGTCGTACAAAAGAACAACATAACGTTCTAAGACGTCTTGAGTGGTTTTGGAAACGTTCTGCAACGGACAGGAAATTTCATGAAAAGCTGATGTGACAATAATCGAAAGATTTCCATACTTTCCAAGCATTTTTCTTGCCCTTTTGGGAGAAGGAGGACACGGTGATCCATCACGTGACCAATGATGCGGCCATCAGCCTCTTCAAGAGAATCACATGAAATACCAGCACTGGCGGCCTCAGCATTTTGAGATGATACGATAAAGGAAACCACGTTGGTCACGACTTCTGCAAAATCAAACTGTGTACCAGCGTGATTTGCGAGAATGGAATACAACTCTTGCTTGTTTGTGGCATTGTGAAGAAAGTCGTTCCATTTTCCAAGTAATGGTGAAGTAACAAGAACAAAAAAAGTACAAACAAGAATGAAATTTCCTGTCCGTTGCAGAACGTTTCCAAAACCACTCAAGACGTCTTAGAACATTATGTTGTTCTTGTACGACGCACAAACGGATGTAGGAAAAGTCAATGAAGCAAGGAAAATCCTTTTTACATCGAAGAACAAAAGTGTTGACAGTCTTCCTCCTATTTAAGACGCACTCCAGCTTCACATTCAGTGTACTGCTTATCAAGGAGGACATCTTTGGGGAAGTGCTGATACTTTTACGCCAATTTCTTCATCACCTAAAGAATGGGGATGGTTCTTGAATGGTGGAGTTTGGCATCCAATATTGACTAGACTGCCGGAGATATGGGACTGCTGCAGAGAGCTTGTCAAGTGCTCGTGTAAGAAAGGATGCATCACACGATGCTCATGCAAAGATCCCTTATTGTTATGTTCCAACTGCCGACTGAACTGCTGCAACACATGCCCGGCGATTCTCTAAGGTCCGCGTTAACGTTAAATATCAATTCGGCGTTAATTAACGATAACATTGCGAGTTTGTGATTCACTAACGAATTTTATCGTCAGCGGACGTTAAAAGTGACGTCATTTTTAACGCGATCCAAACCCCTGCCTTTAGGCCTGCGTTAAAAAATATGGACGTTATGTTTACGTTTTTTCACCTCCACTTCAAATTTAAGAAGCTAAGAATAATCGTATTTTGTTGTGATGGCTATCTAAATAATCAATTCACAGGTTAATATATATGTTTTAGTGTAGTAAAGTAACATCTATACTGCATTTATAACATACACAAATAGTAATAACAAAGATTAGACATGTAATAACATAACCTCAATTATGCAAAGAGTGCAATGCCGAATATAGAAGTGGTTTTGTCTTTCTATTCTAACTTCTTTGCTTTAAAGTCCTCTTCATTCCAGCGTTTTCATTGGCCGAGTGATCGAGATCACACAGCCTTCTCGAGAACTTGTCCAAACTAATATATAACAGGCGCCGGTCTGCTGCACCGGTAACGCGCTTTTGAGACGGTTAACGCACCTTACAGTTTTGTTTTAAGAAATCGCGCGTTTAACCTAACGTGCGGTAAATGTTTAACATGGTGGCGTTAAATTTAACGTTAACGCGGACCTTAGAGAATCGCAGTGCAGGTAAACCCAGTGCTAGAAAGTTATAATAGACCTTTTTTAAAGTTAAAGGATAAATATATAAACCTCTTTTATTTCTGGGTGGTTATTCATCTCGTTACAGCTATTTTCAGCACTTTATATATTATTTTCTCATAATTCAGTATTCCTGAGGATGAAGACATATTATTATAAACAACCTCAATTCAAAATGTAACAAAGAAAGAAGTGCTCAAATGTCCACGTCATTAGAAATCAACGTAGGCCCTACATGTTTTGTTTTTACTATAATATAGTACGTTAAATTAAATTTAAATGTGATCATAGGAATATAGGAAACAATATACATTTTTCAATCATGGCGGCCATTTTGAATTGTAAGGGATATTTTTCTTGTCTCCCCCACTGTAAACCATATACAACATCTTGAAAATGTTTTGGCCAAGTGGCCACTTTTATCATTTGCCGTCTATTTACATTCGAAATAGGAAACAATACACATTTAAAAATCATGGCGACCATTTTGAATCGTAAGTGAAAATTTTTCTTGGCTCCCCCACTATAAACCATACACAACATCTTGAGAGTAATTTTGCCAAGTGGCACCTTTCTATCATTATTTACCGTCTGTTAAACATTCGAAATTGGATACTAATAAGGTACGCAATTGTAATTCGTGGCGGCCATTTTGGATCGTAAGGGCTGTTTTGCTTGGCTCTCCCTCTGTAAACCTTCATTATCATCTAAAAAAAAACGTTTTGCCAATGGACACCTTCCTATCATTATTTGCCGTCTTTTTTCATTAAAAATCAGAAGATAATTTGATACACCATATCATTCATGGCCGCCATTTTGAATTGTAAGAGGTATTGTTCTTGGCTCCCCCTCTGTAATCTTTTTCTATAATCTTAAGAAGAGCCTTGTGCTAAGTGGCACCTTTTTATCATTATTTTCAGTATGTTTATATTCCAAAAATTAAAATAATACATATTTTTCAAACATGGCGGCCATTTTGAATAGTAAGGGTCATTTTTTATGGCTCCCCCACTGTAAACCATCTTTAACATTTTAAGAATATTTTTTGCCATGTAGCACCTTTCTAACATTATTTACCGTCTTTTACACTCAAAATAGGTAAATAATAGGCCTATTCACTCATGGCCGCCATTTTGAATCCTAAGGGACATTTTTCGTGGCTCCCCTTCTGTATCGCTTTTCTTTGACCTTATGAACATTTTTGCCAAGTGAAACCTTCCTACTATTTTTTGCCGTTTTATTTTGTGAACAACCCAGACTATCATAGATACATTCAAATTTGGTTTTAGGGTTTTTGTTCGTGTATTTCCTCTTCTCTCTAGCAGGCCTACACAAGGACCATTGTCAGCTTGTCGACGTTTCGGCTGAATCACATCAGCCATCATCAGGACGAAACCCTAACAGCTCAGAAAAAACTACAGCTGTTGCCTCGACTGCAGACGTGGGAATGACCTCGCTTAACTACTCTGCTAGTTTATATACTCTCCAACTCAATGTACGTAATCAAGTTGCGCACGCAGCCCGACTCAGCCCGGGCCACAAGGCTTGGAAAAAAAGAACCAGAGCAGAAGAAACTCAAGACGATCCAGTAGACAAACCAAGAGCCACTGCATATTTGCCATATGTTCGAGGGTCCACCGACCGAATTGGCAAACTACTGGCTATTGAAAACATCAAGACGGTCTTTTCGACTGATAGAACCTTAAGCGAAATGATTGGTAGCCACAAAGACAAGATTCATTTGGAGGGTTGGGGCGTCTACGAGATACCGTGTGGAGACTGTTCGAAGACATATGTTGGACAAACTGGTCGAAATATGTCGATGCGCCTACAGGAACACAAACTTGCCGTCAACAAGATGGAAACAACATCTTCTTTGGCACAACATGTCAAGAAGGAGGGTCATTACATTGATTTTGACGGAATGAGGCCTCTTGCCATGGTAAGCCATCTATCTAGTCGAATCGTCAGAGAGGCAGTGGAAATTGAGAAGCGCCCACTCAATCTTAACAAACGAGACGATGGCAAGCGTTTGGCTCAATCGTAGAAGCCTGTTTTGATTGAGAGGTTAGTCAAAGAAAGCGGTAGGCCTATAGGGGCTGATAGAGTGCCTGCAGCTCTAGCTAGACGAACGTGGGACGGTCCGGACGGACCCAACCATCTTGTCTAGAAATTTGGAATCCAGCAGAATGACTAGAAGTCATACTGCAGCTCTTGAAAAGTATGAGACTGAGCCGCCTGTGGTACCAAGACATGAAGACAGCGACATGCCTGCTTAAATGGTCACAAGAAGTCACACTCACAATGCAACCAAGTGATTTGATTTTAGGTTCACTGCAATTGGATCTTTGTAATTTTCTATGTTTGCAAGGTAGTGTGTTTTTTGTTTCTATTTGTTTATTTTTATAATGCTGTTGTTGTTTTATTGAATTTTTGTTTAACCCTTCCCTTGAAAATGGAAATATAATTTTTCTGAAACGTTGGAATTAAAAATTATTTTCTATAATACTGTGCGTGATTATTTACCGTAAAGATACTTAAAACATTAACCATGGATCACAAAAGCTTAAGACAAAACATATACATATATATATTGATTCATAGCAGTTGTCGAAAACGTTTGCCCCGACTGGGGCAATATATATATATATATATATATATGTGTTGTACCGGGTTTTGGGGTTTTCGTCCACGTGTAGTGTTTATTAGGTGGTGGTACATACCATTTAAAACAAAGTTTCGCCGGAATCTCCTCCAGCATCTTCAGGTTTTTTTTTACAGGACCGGGCTTGCTTCTCTCCTTTCTCTTCGATGGGCGAGCACGGACTGTATCATCCTCATCATTGCACGGACTGGTTTGGCCTTGTTGCGTCATTGTTGTCATCTTGTTTCCTCTTCCTGCTTCTCGTGATGGGTCCGGAAAATATATCTTCAACCGCCCCCGGTGACGCAACGGTTTCCCCGTGTTGTGGTAGGTTTGTTTGTCTTATTGGATTGTCACTGGCACGTCTTTCTTTTTTGGATAGAACTGGTATCCACGATGACGGAAGACTACGACTATCATTTTGTTTGTTTAAGCTATCTGGTCTCTTTTCGATCTTAATCGCTTTTCTTATTATTATATATATATATATGTTAGAATTCACGTTTTCCTGGGTTGTGTCATACGATACAAATTGAGTAGGTGGTTTAGACTTACCCCACCTCACCCGACGTTTCGAGGGAATAACCCCCCCCATCACCCAGGGTCCCCGCGACAGCTGCACGGATCTCTTCCTTCGACTGGCAGCTATTGTTAGTTGACCTTGATGCTGTGGTTGCGCGCGCCCCACGTGTCGTCATTCCTTGTGGCGCGGGGACTCGAACCCTGAAGCATTGGGCCCCTAGAAAATTCTTGTCAAGGACCCCAGTCTAAAAGGGATGTGCTTCACACCCAATCTTGTCGGGTTTATTTGATGCCTTCCTCAAGTTTTGGTAAGTGCCCCCCGTCCCCTTGAAAGCCCCAGACGATTTTTTAAACCTTTACGGTTTGTTTTTGGGCACGGGCACCAGGAAGGGGGTCCCCGTTGTCCTTTCGTCCGTTTTTTTAAAAACTTTTAGGCCCCGTTCTTTTTCGAAGTAATTCCTTTTCTTTCTAAGAGGGTTTTTTTGTATCGTCATCAGGTTTAGATGCGTTAAAATAATTCGGCCCCTGTGTCGAACGTGTTGACCCAAAACCCCCCCAAGTGCCCTTGTTTTTTTTAACAGAAAAGCCCCCCGGTGCTCATCTACCCTCACCGAGATGCGCCTTTTAGTTTGGCCTAACTGTTAAAAAAAAATGTCAAATTATGAAAAATTTATTAGAAAATTTACTGAGTTTTTAGTTTTTTAATTACGGAAATGTTGTAGTAAACTACAAATTAGCGAAAAAAGAAAAAAAAACTAATAAAATTAGTTTAATTTTAATGCCCCATCAAGGAAAAATAAGAAAACGACTTTTAAAATAAATGTTATCACAGCGGAAAAATTCGACGAAACTAATACAAATTATTCCTAGACAAATAGTTAATAAAACGATTTAAGGGTTGCAAATAAATACCGTTTTTCGAAAATTTAGGGAAAGATCATTTTTATTCAGGACATTGTTTCAGTGTTTTTACTGCATAATTTAGAATTTTATAAAGTGACAGAAGTAAGTAAACTAATTTTTTTTCCCAGGGAAATCATCTACTTTCGTGAACTTACGGCAAATGATCATTGTTGTACGGAAAAGGAAATAGTGTTTTACGCTATAGTAAGAATATTATCAATTGTCAGTTGTAAGTTAACAAAAACTATGTCACCAAACAAATCATTATTTCTGTAAATCTACGGCAAATGTTCACTTTATTTAGGGACATTTTAATCAGTGTTCTTATCCCAGATAGTAAGAATATTATCAATTGTCATTTGTTATAAACTAAATTTTTACCAAACAAATATCTATTTTTCTGTAAATTTTATGGCAAATGTTCACTTATTGTACGGAATATTAATCATGTTCCTACGCATTAGTAAGAATTTTATAAATTTGTGAGTTTTTTTAAAAATTTAACTTTTTTCACCAAAAAAAATCATTATTTTGAATTTTACGGCAAATGATCATTTTTATTCTACGGGAGTAGTAATCAGTGTTCTTACTACAAAAAGTAAGAATATTATCAATGTCGTTTTTTAGTAAACTAAATATTTCACCAAAAAAAATCATCTACTTTCGTAAATTTCGGAAATGATCACTTTATTGTGGAATGTTAATCACTTTCCACTGATATAGTATAAGAATATTATCAATGCAGTTGTAAGAAAAACTAAATTAGTCACCGCTTAAACAACTTTTTGTAAATCTACGGAAAAGTTATTATTGTACGGATTTAGTAACAGTGTTCTTACTGATACAGTAAAAATATTATCCATTTCAGTTTTAGAAAAGAAATTATTTCACCATCAAATCATTAACTTTCTGTAAATTTAGGGCAAATGTTCACATTATTGTAGGAGTAAAAACAGTGTTTTTAGTATAGTAAAAATTATATAAATTGCATTTGTTAGAAAAAAATTTTTCACCAACAAACATCTACTTTCTGTAAATATACGGCAAATTTTGATTAAATAAAATAAATAATAATAAAAATAATAAATAAAAATAAAATTTTTTTGCAGCTTAAAATAAAAGGGGGGCCGAACCAATAATTTCCCTAAAACCAGGAATCATAAATTGACGGTTTTTGGTTCTAATATTAAAAATTTTTTGGCGTTAAATGTACTTCTATGGAATAATATTGTGGACGTTAGCGACTTTAAAAGGACGAGAAATTTGTTCCGAAGGGTAGATAAATATCATTTGGCAGACCCAAACAATTTTTCCCATGAAATTCTAAAAAATCGCCCAATATGGTTCCAATCTTTCCCCTTTAAAAGTTGTCAAAGTAATAATGTAATCATATTTTCATAAATTTTCCCTTTCAGGACCAGCTAACAGCGTTTAAAAGCACGGTTATCACACAGAAGAGTAGATTAATATCGTATATCACCATGTGGGGGATTTCCCCAAAGGACGAAATTTCGACCCCGAGAAGTACATTTAAAAATTAATATTTAAAATATTAAAAAACCCATCGTTATAGTTTTTAAAGTGACCAGGGGAAACCGAAAACCCCACTTTTGATGAATTTTCATTTAAAACATAATACATCTCCCCAAAATGATTCACTACAGACGCGCTTCAGCTTTTACGGGCTTGGTGTATTGGGTTTTTTGACTAGGCAGTGTTTTCTTTCCAGGTGTACCAGGTTCGAGCCTCGCTGACTTCGAGATTTTAACACCATGAAATTATATGTAAAATTTAAATTTTATACGAGCTGTTTAATGAGCTTTTCTTTTTTTTTCGTATCATAGTTTTTTGTTAAATTAAATAATTTTAATGCTCCATTTATCCCAACAGGAGGAGAAATTTCAACCTGACGAAACTAAAAAAAATATTCGTTTCGGGTCGAAATTTTTTGCTGGATCATGTAGTCAAAAACTAAACATTTGCCGTAAAATTACGGCATATTTACTAGATTTTTAATGACAAAATTGGTTAAAAAAAGGAATAAAATGCTTTTTTCATAGATTCATGTAGTCAAAATTTCTAAACATTTGTCGAAAAAAAACGGCTGTTTACTAGATTAAAATTGCCTATATTGAGTTTTAAAAAACGGAATAAAAAATTTTTTTATCATACCCGGGAAAGTAGACAAATAATAAACATTTGTCGTAAAATTTCGGCATGTTGACTAGATTTAAAATTTCCGATACGAGTTTAAAAACGAAATAAAGCTTTTATAAACTGTTTCATTAGTCGAATAACAAAAAATTTGCCTAAAATTCGGCATGTGGACTAGATTTTTTAAATTTCCAATTTGGTTTAAAAAAAGGATTAAAATGCCGTATTTTAAAACTGGATCATGTAGTAAGAAAAAAAAAACATTTCCGTAAAAAATTTACAACTCAAACTCAGTAAAATAACAAATAGAATATTTAAATGCCAATCTTGTTCGAAAATTTACTACGCTTTTTTCAAATCGTAAAACACAACATTCAGTTAAAAAATTTAAAAAAAAACGGACTTGCAGTAAAAAACGGAATTAGTAGAAGCAGTACTTCAACGAATTTGCAGTAATTTGACGAAAATATTTTGAACAGTGTATATACCTTCTTTTCACAACGCTGGAATTTATAACCCCCCGGTTTTCCCCGAGGGAGCAATCTTGGCATTTGAGAAGGCCCCCCTCTTCCGGTGTGGGTGGGAAAAAGGTTTTAATATATTTTTTTGGGGCGTCTTCCCACTTTATCAGTTACACCCTTCAAGTAGGGGAGGCGGACCCAATGCATAGCCTTCTCCTCTTGATCCTCTTTGTTAGCAGACGCCGGCCTCACTTTGAGAGATTTCGAAATAGTAATAATAAATAGTAATAGATAAATAATAGAAAAAAAGAAAAAATAATAGAGGAGATCAGATTCTTCTTCTGATAACCGTTCGAGCAGGCAAAAGTGCGTCCGTTTACATCTTCAGGGCCTACAGCAAGGACCTACCCATTATTACCCAACGATGACCATTGAGAGGATGATCAGCGCTACAAGGGACTTTTCACCATCTTTTTTAGTTCTTACTGGGACATTGGAGGGGAAAAACAATGAATAAAGACATTTCTGGATATTGTAGGAATTAAAAATTTTTATACAAAAAATTTTAAACCGTTTTAAAAGTATAAAAATGCTTTTTGGGTTAATCGCAATTAAAATTTATACATAAATGCACTTTTGGTAGCACGACGCTGTTCGAGATTCTATCACAACACGACTGGCGGGGGCCCTGCCGAGCTTCAAGAAGCCCAGCTGGTATATGAGTGACCCAACGCCCCCCGGGAGAAAAAACCTACGGGGCGGGACCCTCTGTTAGAAAATTTTCCCCAGGTGATCATAAGGGTGTAAAGTAGTGTCTGTGAGACATGTCCAAAGCGACTGGATGGACCTCGCCGAGCTTAAAGAAGCCTGCGGGTCATCATGAGTCGAGCCAACCCCCCCTGGAGATAAAACCCCACGGGCGGGGACCCTTGTCTAGGAAAACTTTGCCCAGGTGAGCATAATGGTAGTAATAAGGTCTGTGAGTCCATGTACAACAGCGACTGGACTGGAGCCTCGCCGAGTTAAAGGGGGTCCAGCGGGTCACATGGTCGAGCCAAAGTCCCCCTGGAGATCAAACCCACGGGGCTGGGCCCTTGTCAGGAACAACTTTGCCCAGGTGAGCAGGAGTTGGTAATAGTATTGTCTGTGGCCCATGTACAACAGCGATGGATGGAGCCTCGCCGAGTTCAAGGGGTCCATGGGTCAAGAGTGACCCAACGTACCCCGGAGATGAACCCAGGGGGCTGGCCCCCTGTCTAGGAAAAATTTTCCCGGGTGAGAGGAGGGGTAGTAATAGTAGGTTGGAGTCCATGTACAACAGCGACTGGACTGAACCCCGCCGAGTTTAAAGAAGTCCATGCTGGCATCATGAGTCGAGCCAAGCCCCCGGGAGATCAAACCCAGGGGGCTGGCCCCTTGTTAGGAACAACTTCCCCCAGGTGAGCATAAGTGGTAGTAATATAGTGTCTGTGAGTCCATGTACAACAGCGACGGCCCGGAGCCTCGCCGACCCTTAAAAAGTCCATGCTGGTCATCATGAGTTAATTACTTTCCCCAGGGAGCAGGAGTGGTAGTAATGTAGTGTTTGGGTCCATGTACAAAAGCGAGTACGGGACCCTCCCCGAGCTTAAAGAAGTCCAGTGGTCATATAGTCGAGCCAACGCCCCCCCTGGAGATCAAACCCACGGGGGGACCCTCTTTTTAAGGAAAAACTTTGCCCAGGTGGAGGAGTTGTAGTAATAGTTTGTCTGTGAGTCCATGTACTACGCGACGTACGGACCCTCCCCGAGCTTCAAGGGGTCCAGCTGGTCATATGAGTCGAGTCGATCATCATGAGTCGAAAAAAATGTAGCGGAAATTTTTAAAAACCCGAAAAGGTAATTTTAAAAAAGAAAGTGATTGGCTCCTTTTGGGTTTGTACGAGTTTAGGTACTAGGACCGTTGCAGATAATATAAAAAACAATTTTTTTATTCCAATTAATTTTCTTCTACATTGGTATATCATTATTTTTTATCATTTTATTATTAAATTATAGATTTTTTTACTTACTCGCAAAGAGTATTTTGTACACGGTATAGTCTAAGTGAATAAAAATACCAATCTATAAATGGGTTTTTTTTAGAAATTGGAATTGGTAGCGAAAATTTAAAGAAAAGTGATAAGAGCTTTTTAATGTCAATTTTTCTGTTTTTAGGTGATAAATATTCCTAAAAAAATGATGAATATTTAAAACATCAAAGTAAAGTGCATAAGCAAAACAGATCCATCAGCAGAGGGGCCCATAATAACCAACTACAATGCATCCCAACCCCATTGAAGTAAATTTACAACGCATAATGATTTTTAGCAACCACGTCCACGTCCCGCCACGTCCACGTCCCACTGTATTTTATTTTTTTATTTATTTGTTCAACGTCTATTTTAGAATTTTGCTTTTAGTTGGTGGTACTGACAAGTCTGTAAATGAACGCAACTTTTTTACGAAAAATTGTATTACCTTGGGAAAAATTTTTCGAA
>JAMZAV010011578.1:0-21264 GCA_024449915.1 Sweltsa coloradensis | reverse complement strand
TTTTTTAAAACCCAATTTAGTAAATGTTATCATGTGTTTGTAATGTTATGCTCCATTATAATATTGTGTAATATTATTCACTGTTTACTCTTATTAGTGTAGTATCAGGCCGTGCAACTGCACATGAGTTGAACAAGCTAGCCCTACTTACAAGGAAGCTATCTATTTATTAACTGTAATTTTGTGCTCATTTTCTTACAATGTTTTGTCTCCTATGGTAGACCCTAGTGATATTTTGTTATCTGGTATCCATGTTCCATTGCCAGGTTATGCAACCGGACATGGCCCTACTTTAATATTGTAACCAGGGTGAACAAAGTCTGATTTCAATGTGTAGCACCGCCCGTACTAAGGCACCGTATACCCCTATTCAGCCGAGCCTAAGTCACCGACTTCACTGAATGCTTTCATGTACTAGTCTTGTTTGCAGACATCTAGGTCCTGCCCTCTTTTGTTCATGGTGGCGCTCTAATGTAAATGTAAATTGTAAATGTAAAATTATTGCTATGATATAAAATAAAATTCCAACCCATTTCATTCTCAGGTAAGTTGTTCAAGAGAAAACGGTTCGAATGGAAGCGACCTCGACGGAAAAGCTGTACCGAGTGGCGAGGAAGATACACCTCGGAAAAGAGAGTTAAAAAGAAAACTGTTTTGACGCGGAAAAAGTTCTAGTTACATCTAAGAAAAAAATCAAAGTTTTGCTACAAGCAAAAAGGGACGTCTCATTGATGGATATTGCTTTACGTCTCATTTTTATGCAACTTGGCTAATCGAGACGAAGGGAGGGACGTAAAGGGATGACGCGGGGGGACAAGGGGTGGACAGGCCTGTGCTGGTCAGAACCAGCCACAAGCATATGGGGAGGGCAGGGGTTCCCCCACGTCGTGGTCGTCTCCGTCTGTGTCATCATCCGTCCGTGTTGTCTTTGTCGTCGCCGTCGGGGAGGTGGGTCAAAGGGAAGGGGTTCCCCGACGACGACCCAGAGCTCGCACATTAGTTTCAGGGAGATAAACTCCCCTAATCACGGGCCAAACCACGAGAAGGTTGCGAGTTGGAATTTGTTGGCCCGAAGACGTCTCAAGAAGAGGAAGAGGTGTGCAACGTACAAAGAAATTATTAACGATTTAGAGAAAAAAAAAATTCAGAGGGTGGTTCCGAGCTATTGTTTAAGTGTCTTCCTCCTGAAGGAGCAGCGTTGTTAGAAAGAGTGAGAAAGAAGTCACAAGGTGATAACTCTGACAACACATACTCGGCCGAATTGCGTTGTTTTGCACTAACGTTACACTTTTATTCCCCAGCGGCTTATGAGTACGTTCGAAAAACATTTGATTCTTGTCTTCCTCACACAATGACCATTAAAAAGTGATACGAGTCCGTTAATGGTGAAGCTGGCTTTGGTAGCGAAGCCTTTACTGCAATCAAACTCAAAGCCGAAGCGGCTAAAGCAGCAGGCAAAGAAATGATTGTGTCCCTCTGTGTTGATGACATGTCTATCAAACGACACGTAGAGTACGATGAAAAATCGCGTTGTAGGCTACGTTGATTAAGGCACGGGCGTAGAGGACGATACGTTGCCAGAAGCTACAAACGCATGCACTTTCATGATAGTAAGCTGAGTACTGGAAAATACCTTGTGGCTTTTTTTTTAGTAAACTCCTTGTCAGGATCAGATCGTGCCGAGCTTACTAAAAAATGCCTTGAAAAATTGCATGATGCTGGATGTAACGTCGAAAGTGAGCTTCACTTTCGACGGTACTTCGAGTAATTTAACAATGGCTGAAAAATTGGGCGCTGTATTGACAAGTGCAAAGTCGCCCAGTGAAATGAAGACACATTTCTTACATCCAATTACCAATAACCCCATCAATATCATACTAGACGCTTGTCACATGTTGAAATTGGTCCGTAATTGTTTAGCTGAGAGAAAAATATTAAAAGATGCTGATGGGAAATTAATAAAGTGGGAATAGATAGTAGAATTAGAGAAATTACAAAGAGAACAAGGGTTAAGATTGGGAAACAAATTGACTCAAGCTCACATTAATTGGGGGAGACAAAAGATGAAAGTTAGGTTGGCCGCCCAGACACTCAGTGCTTCAGTTGCAGATGCGCTGACATACTGTAAAAAAGAGTTAAAACTACCCCAGTTTGCAGGATCAGAAGCCACGGCGAATTTTATTAGAATATTTGACCACTTATTTGATGTATTAAACTCTTCCAGTCCAGTTTCACGCACATTTAAAGCTCCACTCAGGGAAAGTAACAAAGTATATTGGAGAACGTTTCTTGATAAAGCAGAATCTTACATCCTTGGTCTCCATGATGTGAAATGTAATAAACCAATAATTCTATCAGTAAGAAAGACTGGGTTCCTGGGGTTTATTATTTGTATTAAGAGTGTCAATGCTTTGTTTACCAGACTAGTCACCACAAGTAAAAGATTAAGGTATATTTTAACCTATAAATTAAGCCAAGACCATCTCGAAATGTTTTTTGGATGCATAAGGCAACATGGCGGTCTGAACAACAACCCTACTGTCAGACAATTTAAATCTGCTTACTTAAAAATGGTGGTGAACAATCAAGTAAAGAATGTTAATACAGGGAATGTGATTGAGTTGGATAAAATAAGTATTCTGCATTCGTCAAGTTTGAATGTCAAACCATCTAATCAAAGAAGCTCAGACAGTGACGATAATTGTGACGATATTTTACGTTTACCTCATTTCGATTCTCTTGGTTTGTACGTTGAAAATGTTATACCGTACATCGCTGGATATGTTGTGCGTAAAGTATCGAACAATGTTAATTGTGATCAATGCAACCGAGCATTGTTTGCTACTAATGAGAAATATTCATTAATTGAATTAAAAACCAATGGTGGACTTCACCTTTGGAAACACCTTCGCGTGATGTCGTGTCAATCTGCCGCTTGACTGAGAGCTACTTCAGAGACGCTCAGGCAAACTCAACTAACACCAATATAAATGCTGTTGTTCAATCAAAAATTCCATTAAAAGTTTCGATTGCTGCAAGGGGCCTTAACATTTTCGACTGTTTAGACTTCCACACAAGAGACTTAGGACCCCTTGACAGTCACATCAATGATCTCATCAATATGATAGTTAAAAAGTACTTAGTGATTAGATTTCACCACGCCACAAAAGAAAGAAACAGGTTTCTCACATGACCAAAAGTACGTTCTCTTCTAAACCGCCTTGTTATTTTTAAAAATCAATAGTGCTATCATAGAGTTATAAATAGTACTAACTAACTACTAAGTAAATATGATTCATGATTGATGATATAATAATGAGTTGTTGCTGTTGCATGCATGCATTGAGTTTTATTGTTACTACGAACACAACTTTAATATAACTTTAATATTTGGAATGCAACACTTCAAACTAATATTATAATATTATATTATATAGGGGCTCCAACATTGTAAATCACGTAATAGTCAAGTAATTAGTGCTGGACAAATTGTACGATACATCACTGTACCATATTTAAATAATGATTTGTAAACGAAATAAACTTTTAATATTATTTAGTAGTATAATCCTTCCATATAATTATCATCATTATCCTTTACTACTATCCACAGTACATATCGGTCATCATGTGTAAATCGTGATTCATGACTATCACTTTACGTGCCACCATAGAGCCATACGTGCGTTATCTTTGCGTTGCTGCTGCACCGCGCCACGTAATTCTTCTCGCACACATTCCCGGCTCAATATGGCTGACGGTCCCACGGCCCGGCTTCACCGCTCACTACTAGCGTTCCCATACCACGCCACCTCCAGAAGTTCTACTATGTAGAACCTCCTTGGTGTAGACGGCAGTCAAAAGGTGCGGGGCGGCGAGGTCATATCGACGTTGCACGTCAAGTGCATTGAAATTATTCAAAATCGTATGACACAAGCACATGATCTCCAAGATGTATAAAAATTGGTGGCGAGCAATTAAGATGAGTGTAAAAGGTTCATCGCGAAGATGCTAATACTTGGACCACTTAGATACATAGCTAGAAATCAATAAATTTGTAACAGGCACGGCCACCGACATTGTTGGCACGAGCGCTAAGTGCTCGACTCTGATTCGGGAGGTCCCAGGTTTAAATCCCGTCGGGACCGGCAATCCTGACTTAAGGTTTTTTCCGAGGTTTTCATCAGTCGTTAATGCGACTGCAAGGGATTGAGTCCTCTTTAAACAACCCTCGGACATCCCTTCACAATAATTGTCCTATCCGCAACATACCTAGTTTGACACCTGAAGAGGGGCATGATTTGCACCTGGGCAGGCTTCCTACAAAAATGATTTATTAATATATATAACAGGCACGGTATATTTTATTTTACCTTGTAAAAAAACCGTTTGTAAAGTAGCCATTCTTCCTAATTACGATTTTTTTATGAACAGTGAGTATTTTTTTGTGCAAATCTGCATATGTAATTCTTTTCTCTTGACCTGTATCTTCCCAGATCATTGTTTTGCTTTGTACCCATGGTCATAAATACCACGTTTTCATAAGTTCTTCTGACTTACCCCAACAAGCACTATTTTGGAGGTAACTTGGAACACCTTTGTGAGGTAGGTCCTACTTCTTCACTTCAAGAGTGCAGTTAAAACAAGTTTTATTTTGATTCGATCATATATTGGGGGGGGGGGGGGCTCAAATTAATTTTATTATACACGTGCGATGAGCTAGTTGATTGGATATTGCTTTACGTCTCATATTTATGCAACTTGGCTAATCGAGACGAAGGGAGGGACGTAAGGGATGACGCGGGGGGACAAGGGGTGGACAGGCCTGTGCTGGTCAGAACCAGCCACAAGCATATGGGGAGGGCAAGGGTTCCCCCACGTCGTGGTCGTCTCCGTCTGTGTCATCATTCGTCCGTGTTGTCTTTGTCGTCGCCGTCGGGGAGGTAGTCAAAGGGACGGGGTTCCCCGACGACTAGTAGGTTTATTCAAACATCGTCATTACTTTCGTACCAAAAAGCGGACAGTAACGTCATTAAAGAAACTGAAACTAATGTTAAATTCGATAGTGACGATGAATGCCGAAATGATAAAATACCCGACCCTCTTGAATTAACTTTCTTCGTTGCACCACCCTTTAAGTGCCCGATTGCTGAAAAATTATCATTTTTAAGCAAACACCCGATTCAACCAACAAGCACCTGTTGTGAAAAGCTGCCTTTCCAAACCATAATGGCAAATCAGCGTAAGCTGCTTAACAGTAGCTTTATAGATTGCCAGTGGTTGTCATACTAAAAAAACTTGAAAAAACTTTTGTGCTCAGTGTGCATGGTTTTCTCTATAAATGAACACGGTATCAGTACGTTTGCAACGATTGGATGCAATGATTGGAAGCACATCTAAAGCAGGGTTGAAGAGCATGAAAACTCTTGGACCGAAACGAGGTAAACTCATATGTGATGGCCATGGGCAACGCTGACGTAGATACGATGATAAACACCGCTCTCGTAGATGCGCGAAAAAAAGAAGTTTTGAATAAAAGGCAAGTTATCAGCCGTCTCATTGACATAATATTTTTTATTGCCAAAATGGACTTCCTTATAGGGGAAAGGAAGAAGGAGCTTTCATGTTAGGCGTTAGAAGCGGAAGCCAAAGGGTTTTTCTGGAATTGGTAGTTCTTATTTCAAAGTTTGACAAAGTTTTAAAGAAATAGTTTAGTTAGTTATTAGGGTTTAAGGGCACACAACAGTAAGGTTATTAGGCCCGTATTCTCTTTTTGAGTGATGTGTAATTTAAGAAATATGTTGATAAAGCTTTCTCCGTAAGCAAGAAAAGAAAAGCAAAAGTACAGGGAAAGGGAAAGGGAAGGCCACGATCCACTGAACTTGAAAACTCAGGCGTAAGTACCCATCAGCTAGTCGAGCCCGCCACTGGCGGCCACCTTCCGGAAGGCCGCCCCGACGCCGCAGACCGCAGATACACCCTCTATTGAAGCTCCTCGGATGCCGAAGAACAAGCCACTCATCGAGGAGGGTGCATTCCAACACTTCGAGTGGGCGACCCCAAGGACTCCGGATCCCTTTCGTCCGGAAACTCCGGAACCCCAGGCACAGCACGGCGGTCATGCTAAAGTACATAAAACCCCCGCTACCCAGATCAAAACATCCAAAGAAAGTAGTGTTCCCATTCAACCCCCTTCGAAACAACGCCAACAGGTGAGCGAAATGGGCGCAAAGGAGAGGACCAGGAAGGCTCGAAAACGCCAGCGCCACGCCCTAAAAAAGGGAACTCCACCGCCAACAGTGGCGGCAAAAAGAACTGTCTAACCCGGCGAAGGGGGGCCAGCCACAGTGCCAGAGTTGTGGTGGAAAATGTATTTGGCGTCTTTAAGGGAACGAACGATTTGCCTAGACAATATGAAGCAAATAATCAAAACTTGCATGTTTCTACACAGGAAAACAATAATGATACGTTTCACCAAGTACAAGGCGAAGAAAGACTATTTCCACAACCAACTGGTTAAGTGCATGCACGAAGGATAAATGTGTCAGATGTTGTGAAAAGGATGCAATTAACGAAACAATTGTACAATGGTGTGACATTTAATTAACACTTTATTGAATGACCTGCATGCGATTGTTTATGGAAGGGTCTTCAAAAAAGGGATGGAATAGCGTTTGCTCTTTTCTTGAAGAGACTATTAAGACAGAAATAGCCCTAAGTGATAAAATAATAGAGATTGTTTTGTTCCCTGATGCTTGCGGGGGATATAATCGCAACTACAGTGTAATAAGGTACCTGTACTGGAAATACGATACTCTGGGCATTAAAATGAGCCACATTTTTTCGGTACGAGGACACTCTTACTGTGCTTGCGTTAGGAATTTTGCTCAGTACAGAAGCGCCTTAAAGAAGAAGGAGAAAATAGAGATGATTGAAAATGATAAAATGAAGGCACTGACTGATGAATGCGGCATCTTCTTAATGGATCTTCAAGCAAGAAACTATTCCTCTAATCTGAAAGTTAGTGCTCTCTACTATAAGACTAAGTTGTGTGTAGAGCAATAAATGTCTAACATATGTTTCTCACGGGGAAAGCACAACGTATAAATGAAGAGATGGTGTCAGGAATTCAATGTGAACGTCAATTTCTAGAATTCGACCTCGCACCTTTAGGAACTGTGGTCCTGGATTTTGAGAAAGCTGCAATCAATGCAGTCCGCGCAGTCTTTGGAAATGGAATTGAATGTTGAGGTTCATTTATGCCAGTCTACACACAGAAAAATACAAGACCTTGGACTCACAGCAGAAGTAAGAATTTTTGGATTGGATATTGCTTAACGTACTGACCCACAAATTGCTCATGCCTGTGCGATGGTAGACGCCCTAGCATTCTTGCCAATAAATCATGTCATCGACGTGATGGCATAACAGTGGCAGTACGCACAGTTCTATGTCCGCCCCTACGTACTTTGACGAGTGCCTTCTGCCATCACTGCGGAACGTCAGCCATTGAGCAGCATAAAAAAGTCCTTAAACTAAAACCTATTTCAGATGGCCCATCTTCCTCCAATGCACAAGAACTATCGAATAGGCCTACGCCTGACCCAGAGACACTGCAACAAAGCCCATCTCACAGTGACCACAGTCAGGGCATTGAATCGACTCTAAGAGCCCGAATATTGAAGTTAGAAGAACGCGAAAAACATTGCTTCTACTCAATTCTAGCCCCCCTTGGTAAGTTTCATTGTAACATTAAATATATTACAAAGGTGAAACAATTTTAGAGTAGGTCAGGTTTAAGATCATGATGTTTTTTGGACTATACACTACTCAAAATAATCCCTAGTTCGAGTTCACACCTCAGCGCGGTGTCGGGGTCCAGTCGCAATGATTGTGCAAAACCCTCCAGCTGGCTAGTGCACTGGTGCGGTGGCGGCATGAGCGTCTGCTAAGTGAGCTGAGCCCCGGCTGACCTTAATTGGTTGTCCGGGTGCCGTAGAGGAGGGCGGCGTCCTCCTCACACCATACGGCAACGCCAAAGGGGGAAGATGGAATGAGGCGAAGAGCCCACAAACACAAAATGAACATACTAAAAGTGAACATACAATCGGCAAGTCTACAATACGTTATTGAACACTCTGTGACAACTGAGACACTTCTTAGCCCCAATAGGTGCCTGTACAACTAAGAATGACTCGATGAGACCTTCTCTTGTCCTTCTTTTTCTTCTTCGGAAGACAGTTCACCTACCACCCCTTTGGCAGTAGTTGGGACGCTCACTAGTTGAGCGTTACCACTACAACAGGCAACAATCTGCTTGAGCTTTCAAAGCTTTCTTACAACATTGGGCGAACTCAAAGCTTGCCCTGACATTGCGTCAGACTGTCTGTCGTTGTCTGGCTACCTCCGTAGGAGGCAGTTCGTCTCTCGCCTGCTCTGGGAGCAGCTCAAACCTGTCAGTCTCTACCGTTAATTCTCTGATCAGTGCAACAGTGCAAACAGTGAACAGTTAGTTATTCAATCAGTCAGTTCTCCATTTACTTCAAGTCCGTTGCTGCGCTGTCCTGGCTCAACATCTTGAGCAGGCATTTACTCTTCCTATCTTCTTCTTCTTAACTCGAGTTCTTTAATCTTTTTTCTATCTCCTGCGGTGGGCACTCCCTACTTCAGCCCACTGCGCCGCCCACTTACTGGCCACGTTTTCTCCAGCCCACACTACAATCTGGGTAAGTTTTGCTTTGATTCATTTTTCTACAATTCACAGTCCACTATTTTCTACCTCAGGCCTCAGCCTTCACATATATATTATCGTTGAGTGACTATTAGTCACATTAGTCACACACACAGTATATAATAAAATGACTCAAGAGACAGTACAAAAGTTTATGTACAAGTCTAAAGCTATGAAGCTTAGTCTGGCAGAAAACATGAGGTAAGCTAGACACAAAGATTCCGATTTAACTTCTTTCAAGATAAATGGCAGAGAAGTTTATGCTGGAGAAGGGGTTTCAGCAACATCACTTACTATGAGAAGATTCTCAATCATTGTCCTTTATGTTGCAAACCTTCAAGAATTCCAGATTACCTGCCCTTTGACAGCAAAGCTAGGTGAAACCACCAATGAGAAACTGAATAAATTTCTGAAGATGACAGGTAATGGGTTTCACTTCCTAGGAACTATGATTCTAAAGCATATGGAAGGAAAAGATGCTGGTCAGCCCAAATTGAAGTTGTTTGACAAGGATGATATTCCTTATTTCTTGGCAGGTGCTGTGGCTCAGGATTATATTGCAGATTGCAATCAGAGACGTAGCATCAAAGACAAAGAAGGGAAAACAAAAGTAAGGCAGACAATCCTTAGCATTGAAGACTTCCTATCAGATCAAACTATCTCAGCAGAATCTGCACAGACCTTCAATGCTTCATTAATGACTCTCGACTCACGACTGGACCACAGAAAACTATAAAGAAAAGTTAGAAGACGAAGGAAACAACATCTTCGAAGACATGTTGTTGCTTGTGAACTTCGATGCAGCCTCAGGAAAAATTGCTAGAATGATGGCCTCTAAGAAAGCCTATGTTAGCATTGGTGAGAGGTTGAAGATAAAGAAAGCAGCAAATGCAATCTCTTAAGTGGGAGACTTAGCAAATTCATCTTCGATTTGATTTAAAAAATTGTAAATAAAAATCTCTCCTTCCCCCAACAACCCATATCGACTCCCCCCCAGTAGAATCATGTAATAATTAAAATCTCCCCCCTCAAAAATAAGTTACAAAATAATAACCAACATAAGGACTCATATGCCTTTTTTGACTTGCGCCCCCCCTTGAAACAATTACTAGAATCAACCAACCCCCCCCCCGAATAATTCGCTCACTGCTCGAGCCCCTCCCGTGCTTACTTGGTGGCACTTGCTCTCTCCCTCACAGTGCTTGGCTGGCACTCCCGGCATACCCCTTAACACCAACAAGGTCCTGTCAGCAGACCTCGCCCTCAACTGGCATAGGCATCCCCTTCTACCTCTCCCCCGATGGGCCCCACACGCGCTTCACGCAGCCCCGTCCTCTTAACGCTTGTTAATGACTCACTAGAATCATCCCGAGCTGCTTTACCACTCCTCCCCCCCCCTGCTCAAACAAACCCACACATGATGGTAGAAGGCAAGTCCTTAAAACTATCACCTCTCTCAATATCCTTCCAACACCCATCCTGTTGAGGGATATTCAGAAAGAAAAAGAACTCGATAATAAATCATCAATCCACCACATCACACTTCCACTACGCAGTCACATCACTTCATCACTTCATCACTCATTCCAGCAGCCAAAGAGGAAGGATCTCTGAAGAAAGAAGAAGTCATGAAGCCTTTTACCAGTGCTGTGTAGTAGTGGCAGTATAATCTGTCGGCAATACGACCTCGGCGCCCCGCACCTTCTCGAGACTGCTGGCATCACACTTCACGACAGGGATAGCCCAGGGGTGCATTCAGCTGCGACCCCAGGCTATTCTCTTCCAGACCTACCAGATTAGCCCTTCCAGACTCTCATCTCAACTCTAAACCCACTAGGGGTGAGATCCCCTGGTCTACCTCCTTAGGTTAGGCTGGTTGGCTATAGAGCTCTCTACAGACATCCCTATCCCTTTAGGGGGTAGGGTATTGTTAGCCAGGACACATCAAGGGGGGAACTAAGTAGGACCTGTTAGGACTATCCTGGTAAGCCACCCCAGGATAACTCACTTCTGAGCTCCCTCCCTTGTGTCTTTTCGCTCTTTATTGAGCTTTATTATTGTTGATGACTCATATCAGCTCGGTCTGACACGACCGGCTTCTTCTGCCGAGATTTTAACTTTATCTGACTGGCAATATGCCTGATCTTACCAATCTTTTTAATAATTTTACTTTTTGACTAGCTTTGCTAGTGTCTATTAATACTTTCTTGACAGCTTGGCTTACGCCAGTTTTACATATTCTTTGACAGGGTTATGCCTAACTTTACTATTTGCCATTGACCCGGCTCATGCCAAAACCATCAATTTGACACTATGTCGAACTCGAATTTGAATAATGTTGTACCTGAACACAAAGAAGAATACGAAACTTCTTCTGATGATGACGATTACGGACTCATCCAGTAATTAGAGCGATACACAACAGTTGGCTACCGCAAACGTAAGACCGCCAAGGCAACTACAGCCAAGAAGGCGAACTTCTTAAGGTCCAAAGTCACTGCAAAAGAAAACCGCACTCCCTCTAAAAAGAGAAAGTCCCGATTTTCTGACCATGACCCAATACTTAAAACTCGTTATGGCCCGCTCACTGTCGATGAGAGCACTGGCAATCCTGACGATATTGCACAAAACAATCACAATAACTCAATCAACGAAGGAACAGAAAATCCTGAAACTCGGCAGGGAGCCGAACCTGATAAGACCAAAAGAGGCACCCTCCCCCCTCCGATAATCCTGCGGCAAATAGCAGCATTCCAGCAGGTTGCCAATGATTTGCTGGAGCTTTGCACTGAAGAATTTTCATTCAAATCAAAAGGTGAAACCACGAAGCTAAGAACCGAAACTCCTGATGATTTCAGGGCATCAATCCGATACTTCAATGAAAATAAAATTCAGTTCCATACGTTCACACCATTGGGTGAGAAAGCAACGAAAACTGTAGTTTGGGGACTAGATAAGTCCATAAGCTCCAAATGGATAAAAACAGTCTAAGAAGCCTTGACATAGAATGCAAGGAGGTAATTCAGCTAAGAAGCCAAAGGGGTGACAAAGCTTTACTCCCGGTTTTCTTACTTAAAACAAGCCCTGAAATGGCTAAGGAGTTAAGCACAGTGTCACACCTTTGCTACTGTGTGGTCACTTTTGAAAAATTAAAATCACTTACTGGCCCGGCCCAATGCTACCGGTGCCAACGATATTGTCATGTTTCACGTAACTGTGTAAATGACTTAAGGTGCGTCAAGTGTGGTCAGAAGCATGACTCAAAGAACTGTGCTGGACAGCACACTTCCAATTGGCGTGGCGGCCGGCATATAAACATGCCACTGATAAAGTAACCAAGCCAGGCACTAGCCAAAAAAGTGTTTCTAACAAGAGCTCTGGCGATAAGTTTAGAGCAGCCCAGCCTGGGGACTAGCTTCCAATGTAGCCCGACAACAGCCTCCTAACGCTAGCGATTTCCCTATTTTTAAGCCCAAAGCAACAACACAAGCGACTGTCAGCTTCCGATTTAAACGCAATGTCCCGGCGCGACAGGATAAGAAAGTTCAATTTACAAATGGACGACTATCAAACCGAACATGCCGATGAGTCTTCCAGTGATGACGGTAATGAAACTGACACCCAAAAAGCAGGTCCATCAGAACATAAGCAAGCAAGGCCGTAAACATTACCAAAAATGTATGATTTGTATGTTACCTTGTACTGTCCACAAAATAACATGGTGAAGGCTGTGTCTTATTTTGTCTATTCAAAAATCTTTCATGAACAGTTTAATTCAAGTTTCAAAACCAAAAAAAGGACACATGTAAAAAAGTGATTCACTAAAAATAAAAATTGACACTGCAGCCTCTCCAGAAGAGAAACTAATACTCAGTGCTGATCTAGAACTGTATCATAGGAAAGCAGAGACTGTAAGATCCCACATGAAGATAGATAAAGCAGACGCTGGTGACACAAAGTATGTGTTCACATTCGACTTGGAGAAAACGCTACCTGTGCCAGATCTAAGTGTGGGTGAAGCATATTATAAACGCCAGCTATGGGTGTACAACCTTGGTATACACCCATTTAATGATGATGTTGGCCACATGTAGGAGGCACGAGGGGACAGCGTCACGAGGTTCCCAAGAAATAACCTCTTGCATTACAAGTCATCTGAAAGATAATTTATTACCGAGCCACACCCACATCATTGCTTATAGTGATTGTTGTTCAGGTCAAAACCGAAATTTTAATGTTGTGGCCACTTATTTAAAGCTGCTGCAAGACCCAAACCTAAATGTTACAACCATCGGCCTGTGTGGTATAGCTTAGGCCTAGTAGAGAATGTCAGAATACTGTGGCCTTCTCCATAATACAGTATGCATAAATATGCAAACTAACTCTAGCCTGTGAATAACAATCGAGTTGGTGCGAAATATTGTCAAGTTGAGAGGTTGATTAGCCCTTGGTATAGATGTTATTTACCAAAGTAACTATTGTTTTGGGGAACGCAGCTGTTGTTTGTTACATAGACTAATCTTCCCAACAGTGACCGAAATCGATAGGTATTTAATGGGGTGGTTTTCTAGGACATGTATAGAGAGGATCATCACAAACAAGAACACAATCTCAACAAAAAGAAGGAGCACTTGTATTTAACCACAATCATCCTAATTAGCCTGTTAGTTAAGCTTATGCATTCTACCTGATTGAACGTGAGTTCGAACCCCCATGTAGTGAGTGACTTGACCTATAGTAATGAAACCATGTCTTACTTTAAGTCCCCCCTCTCTGGTTTGGTCCTGGATCAGCCGTGACTCTGTCTCGGACGTGGGAGTGCAGATGTTCTACCTTCTTCTGACTTCTTGCCTCTTGATCGGCTAATCCAGCATTTGATACTCGTTGTTCTCAATGCACTGCTAACTAATTACTCTCCTTGACAATTATTCTTTGTCAGAACACCATTGAACTTGCTCTCGAAGACGACTTGTTCGTTTGCCGGTCAAATTGTAACTCCCCGACTCAACTGGCTTACGCCTCCTCAGTAACCCAGTTGCTCCAAAGTCCAAATTAATTAGCAGTAATTGCAGTGTCGAAATGCAAAGTCAGCACTATGTCGCCACTAAGTTCCCCGAGACAGAGCCCGTGCGAGTCTATTAGCTCATGTCACAATGCTTAGACCAGCAATTCAAATACACCCGGTATTGCCACAAATAACAATAAAGTGACAAATAATCCATCTGTCAGCAACACACGTACGTCATACATGCGCGCAATGGTCATTGCAGCAACAAGCACGACCTCCTTATACTTGTGACATCGTAATGCAATCACTGTCTTGTCACAAGCAATAATCAATGAAATTATACCAGTAACAAGGGTAGAAACTACCCCAAACATGACATGTCACGCCTCCATAGAAGATTCGACCCCGAATCTTGTTCAAGATGTCTTCATATGCATCACTAATACAGGAAGATCGACTGCCATCTGGATTAAGAGTTTCCTCCGTATATCAGTACCGATCCTAGATAATCAACCTGTTTCTTCAGATGCTCCCTCATTCCCTCTTGATGTTTCTTCACTTCCTTGAAATCTTGATGTCCTCTTCAAACTTGAAATCTTCCTCCTCATCAAGAAGACGCGATACACCATCCACCCTCTTGCATAATAGACCAAAACCAAACCAGAATCCTAACTGAACCCTTCTAGTATACAACTACTAAATAAAACTAAAAAACAAGCAAATTGAAATAAAACGAATCTCACGCTCAATCGAGACCAAAATGCAAAAACTCACCTTCCGGGTAGTACAAGCCAGGAACCTAATAGAAAAAGTTTGACTCGAATAACAGTAATTCATCCTAAACAACCTTAATTCCGTGGGTCGACGTCTTGTGTATCGTGGCAAGGATTGCCAACCTTAGGCCTAGGCCGACCAGAGAACTTCCCCTTTGCCTCTTTGCCGTCTAGTCCAGTGCTAGGCCTACCCCAGGTTTTCACACCTCAGCGCCCGGCGATTCCAGAAGGTGAAGAAACGATAGGCCAATCCTAGGGCCAAAGCAGACCCAACCAGACAGCTAGGGCCTACCATGTACCTAGGATGGAGACCAAGGTTTCTTCTCGTGTCGAGCTTCAGGCTGTGGTGGTAATGTAGCCAGTGACATTTGTGGACTGTGTTAGTTGAAACTATAAATCTGTAGGCCAAGCATAGGCCTAAGCCCTAGGCCTACCAAACCCCTTTAGACCTTATCTAGAATTCTCCAACTAGTTATCAGGGCCTTTGCCTGATACTAGTCTCACCCGGCTTACTGTTCCTAGTACATTGGTGCTAGACGAACATTTGATTACATATTGCTACGGCTCAAGACCGTAGCCTGCCGTGTGCCCATTTGGCCTATAAGTTTTAGTCCCTATGTCTGGTGTTCAAGCTAGAGCAGTGTAGCTCTTAGCATTTACAAATCAGCTGCTCCATATGACAGTTTACTATTTATTAGGGTGTTTTATGTTCTCCATATGAGAGCGCGTTAAGCTAGAGTAGTGTAGCTCTTAGCATTTACATATCAGCTGCTCCATATGACAGTTTAACTATTCTCCTTTGTTCGGACAGACCAACAATGTTGTACACAGGTACGTCAGAAGGCTGACAGTGTCCAGTTCTGACTGTTGGTTCTGTTGCGATAGAACCCTACGGGGTAACGGTGTAGAAGGGATCTGTGGTTCAAGACCCGATCTAGGCCTACGAGTGGCTCGACTGATGATAAGTTCAGGATAAGGTTCCGAACTAAAGAGGCCTAGGAGCCTGAGTAATATTGAGGTGGTACACCACTGATTTGTATGTAAATATTTTGTAAATATAAATATTCCTACGGTAATACTGCCTTTGGGTCCAAGGTTCGAGGCCCAGTAGAGCTTGGAAAGAAGCTAGAACTTTACAATTACTTTCGGCCTAAGATTGCCATAATTTCCTGTCAAGTGGCCACCATTTTGTGTCAAGGAGACATGCATGACCTGTAGGCCTAACTGAGGTTAACCTTGGATGGAGAGTTTATTTAGTTAGCTAACCTTTGAGTTTGGATACTAGCCTACCTGTCTCAGGTAATATTGTTATTAATTGTGAAAGGTATAACCTGTATATTTTCTAGGCTTTGTAAGCCCACTATTATTGTGAAGTGTATATAACCTGTATATTTTCTAGGCTTTGTAGGCCCACTAATATTGTGGAGTGTATAACCTGTATATTTTCTAGGCTAAGTAGGCCCACTAATAGTGTGGCTAATGTATAACTTGTGTACTATTTAAGCAACCATTGAGTGTCTTGGTAATAGCTTGATTGAACTGTTTCTTTTGTTGATTGATTATTCAGCTTATTTAACTCCTGAGGACAGTGCAGTGTGCACCACACCTCGTGTAGGCCATGCAGAATGCACCACAACTCCTGAGGACAGAGCAGTGTGCACCACACCTCGTGTAGGCCATGCAGAATAACCACAACTCCTAAGGAAGAGCAGTGTGCCCACACCTGTGTAGGCCATGCAGAATACGACAACGCAGTGTGCACTACAACTCCTGAGGACTGGGTCTATAAGGTAACCAAATGATCACTTATTCTAATCTTAGCATTATTAGCATACTTCTCCTCTTAAAATATAGACTATGTATGTAAAATTAATGGGGATAAAGACAAGTAAAATTGTCCACAAACCAAGTTTGCACTGTACAGAATTTTCGTTACAATGTGAGGTTTACCACGTACTTGCCACGATTAGATCTAAGATATTTTTGGAAATGGCGTACCGGAAAGTAGGGATATTAAAAAACAATAAACGCGATTTAGCTACATTTATTTTCTTAGAGTTGGCAATATCCGTTAACATATATCGTCGTAAAACTTATGCTCATCTTTATGCAAGCTTTACCTCTACATTAGGTAGATGATTTGTAGTCCGTTCTGATACTAAATCTAATTGAGTATTTCTAGATTTACGAATATCCAGGAATGTATTGGAAACAATTCTTTTTTGAAGGTTCCTCGGACCTGGAATCATTGTTAAGGTACAGGAACATTTATTCTTTTTAGTTAATCACTTGTTGTGAATTTGTAGTGAAGACAAGTATAGAGTTGTAAAAGCAACTCTGTGTGGATGAGTAGATGATGTTAGACCGAGCCAATAAATTATTTCACAATTTTTTGCTATACGTTATAGGGAATCCTCACTAAGTTCCAATATTGACGCTGTTGTATACGGAATGAATAAACAATCTCAAAAATCGTTGCCGTCATTTAAATAATGTCAATGTCAATATTTTTCATGATATTGAGTTTGAAAGTTATACGTTTTTTATCTGTCACGAAAACGTGACATCGTGAAAATGTGACGTCATAGTTAGGTCGACAGTATTGTTGACGAATGAAATCAATCACCGCCTTGTAGATAACGAAGTCAAATTCACTGCTCAGTTTGTCCTATGCTCTCTCTATTGTTGTAATTTTCTTGACATATCTCTTCATAAAAACAAAAATTGTTAAACATTTTGTACACAATGTTCATATCATTGTTTGAGGTAGTAATTAATGTGCAAACATGTTTATTACGCATACTAGAAACAAATTTTATCCCAAAACGTCTTGTACAAGTGAAATTTTCATAAAAAAAATAATTTGTTTGTTTGTTCATTACCTTATTGGTTGGTTGTCAACATATAACCACGACTTAGCAGCCCGTTTTTCTCGCCAAAATTTGAGTACAACTTTCAGCTTACATTTTTTATGATTGAAAATAATATCAAAATAATGAAAATTTAGAAATAACGTACCCCAAAGTAGTCCTTAATTAAGTGGAATAATAATTTTTAAAAAAGTAAGGAGCATTCCCTATTGCGACGTACATTTGCGATACACACCGATGTTTTAGTTCAATCTGATCTGGTAACAATTTAGTCTAGCAGTGGGGACAATATTATACTATAATACATTCTTTTAATTTCCATTGTAAATGATATGTGAGTCGAGCACCAATGGCCAATGGTGAAATTAATGTCATCTACATAGCGTAGGTAGAAAATAAGGTTGCCTACAAGATGCCTACTTTTTGTATGTACAAAATTGCATTGTGAACTAATTTGAAATTGTAATTTTAATTCAAAACAATTCTAAAAAAGGTAGTTCTGTTTTTGCGGTGAAATATTGCCAACATTATTCACATGATTTGTGGTTATTTTGCATAGGACAACACATCAGTTGACGAGATGGCAGCAAACGATAAGGCGCCAAGGCATCCACACATGGGAATTGTTGGAGGGTCTATTCAAGACGCTGTGGGGGATAAATGTTACCCATGTGTGGAAGGCCATGCCATGGAAATTAAATTGTCAGCAGAGGAAGCGGTATTGGCAAATTTCTGCCAATACTTTGTGTTCTCGATTCAGTACCCCCAGCACTTGGCAGGAGTGATGGAGTTTATTCAAAGGTATGCTTTTAACAGTAAAAGAACTAAATGCCAAAAATAAAAAAATAAAAAGTTTGTGTCTTGAGAATAATAGTGGCCTAATTGATACGTCGATGTAACATGAATATATTTGCATTTGTATACATTAATCATTGTGTTGTGATCATTTGTACAAAAGGTTTTAATAAAATAGAAATAAGTTCAAAATTCGAGCAAACTAACCGATATTAAAATACGTACATGAATAAAATAGAATAATTACGTGAAACACAAGGCACTTACATAAGATCATAACTTTTGAAGAAAATATTAACATAACAGCTGTTGCTCTAGCTATGTTTACTTCCTACGAAAGTCTTTGAAAATGTTGTGTGATATATAATTTACAAAAGTTATGTTTTGGGGCCTCGAAAAACCAATCTTAGTAATTACAAACTTATTTTCATATATAATCAGTTCTTAAAGGAATGCTGTTGTTAACTTGATAACAATTTAAATTATCTCGTCGAACTACAACCGATAGAGGATGTGGAAGTAGGAACTTCTAAGGAGTGCAGAAAAAATCGCGAGGCCGTCACACCTTTCAGCCCGAAGTGGATACATGATCCATGGCAACGGTAGCGAAAAGCGATTTAACTGACAATGGCAAGTGGAGGGAACTTCAGCTAAGGACCCTAGGCTTGCACCCATAATTGCTAGGTTAGAGACAGAGAGGGGTGAAGTGAACGGTATCACACTGGACGCCGATCAAGTGGGGATGAAAAGTTTTCGATAGCTAACAAGGAGGAAGGTAAGAAAAATTGTGCTACGAGAGTTGAAAAAGACTGTCATGGGAATGTTATTTGCAAATATTATATCGCCTACAACCTATTCGATTCTCACATAACTTTACATGAAAATCATGAAAGATTCTTTTAGAGCATTGTTATCCTAGTATTGAACAGCAAGCCAAATACTAGGCCCAAACATGTTTAAACAAAATCTATGAATGCAATTTTGGAACTGAGGACGTAAAAACAAAGATTCTAGAATTTTTATGGAATTTCTTTAACTTTTATGGATTTAGTACACCAGCGCTGAAAACCATCTGCAACACTAATAATTGGTCAAACCTTAACGAGACAACTCTCGCACACTCTTTTATGTTCAGCACGTACATGGATCGTGATCCACAGACAAACAAATAACAAGGAAACATAGAAAAAACATTAAGCAAAGTGGAGAAGCGTCTTGTGAACAGCCTCACGAGATTCGAGGTGCAAGGGAAACGAGGCCGGAAGGTACCTATCTTGTTGGCCAGATGAGATACCACGTGTCTTCTTCAGACGACCACCTAACATAGGAGATTCGCTTATCAAACGGGACCCCACTAGGCCTCCAACTCGTCCGCAGAGAGCTCCTCCAATAGGATCTTACCCCTGCAACCGCCCTAGGTGCAAAACCTGCCCTATGCATCCACCTACCAAGACATTCACTGCTGAAGCCACAGGGGTCACCTACCCCATCCATCACCACAACAGCTGTCTCACCTCCAACGTAGTCTACCAGCTCAAGTGCACGCAGTGTCCGGCAGAGTATGTAGGCCTTACCACTAATGAACTGAGAACCCGTATGACAGGCCACCGTCAAAGTGTCAAACAGATGGATCCAGACAAACCTGTGGCCCAGCATGCTGTTGAACACAGCCTCCCTTTCAAAGACTGTTTCACAACGAGAATCATCAAGGCGCTTCCCGATGACTGCAGGCAGTTGGAGCTAAGAAACTGGGAGCTATCTCACCAACACATCACCAGATCGCGCGAGCCTCCTAACCTGAACAACAGGTAGCAGGCGCGCCCAGCTCTGCCTCCCCTAGACCTAGTTCCACCTACCACCACCCACCGACAGCGCCTTCATTGTACATACCATGCTAGCTTTAGAACTACTTTTAGTATCTCTACTCACGCTGAGTGATAAAGACCACTAGTTGGTCGAAACGTATCAGCAACTTTGTCTACTCATCTATTTGTGTCTGTTTGACCTACCTAACGTTTTTCAAGGTAAGCTGTCGTCCTTCTGTACCTTTCCCCCACTGAAACATGTTTATTCATGTTCCCAGTTTAAGTATCCTAGCCATTTAGGCCTCATCTATATACCAAGCAAACTATATATATATATATACTTTTTTTACCCTGATATATTTAATATATATATATATATATATGTGTGTGTATTGGCCCTGTAGAAGATGAGTGAAATCTCATCGAAACGTTGGCTTAGTGAATAAATAAATTAATTAATGAATTAATTGTTATTAGATTTTTGGATTGGATATTGTTTAACGTCTCATATTTATGCAACTTGGCTAATCGAGACGAGGGGAGGGACGTCAGGGATGACGCGGGGGGACAAGGGGTGGACAGGCCTGTGCTGGTCAGAACTAGCCACAAGCGTATGGGGAGGGCAGGGGTTCCCCCACGTCGTGGTCGTCTCCGTCTGTGTCATCATCCGCCCGTGTTGTCGTCGCCGTCGGGTAGGTAGTCAAAGGGAAGGGGAAAGTCTACACACTCAGTTATATAACTGATTTTCAGTGGGGGACAGTAAATCAGTACAGTAAAAGACAGTAAAACATTCAGAGGACAGTGTTGATGTTCCCGTTCTCCCGCCAGGCAGGGCGCGTAGGCCTAGAAACGCGAATCCACAGGTGGCTTTTGCGTGGGCAGATGTGGACGACTTGTTTACGGCAAATAAATTGCAATTTACAGGACAAAGTGGACCGATGAAGGTAGTGGGCGATCCATCCGATATAGTGAGTACTTTCCTGCTTTTTTTGATAAGGAGGTCATTGACCACATTGTCTTGGAGACAAATCGCTATGCACTGCAGTACATTCATTCAAATGGATGTTTATTTCCAAAGCGATCCCGGGTAAATAAATGGTCAGACACTAATCCAGATGAGATGTACATTTTTCTAGCAATCATGATGCTAATGGGTATTGTACAAAAACATACGATTCGATCGTACTTTTCAAAAAATCGACTTGTGGAAACTCCTATTTTTCCCGAAACTATCTCCCTAGAACGCTTTGAACTTCTTTCAAAATTCCTTCATTTCACCGAC
>JAMZAV010011577.1:0-27782 GCA_024449915.1 Sweltsa coloradensis | reverse complement strand
GCCTGGCTTGGATGAGTCAGGGAAAGAGGCGTGACTCTTAACTATATTCACTTTGAATTTCCACAGTCCAAACCATTAGAGATGGACTGAAAGACACAGTTTGTGGTTAATCCTATTACACCCCCCGCTGGAAACAAGTGACAGAACCCGTAAGTAGCTGGGAAAATAATTTATGTGTGGGGGGGGGACCTTTGCTATCGTATGGTGCCTAGGGGCTGACCCCTAGCTAGGCCGGCATTATCGGCTAGGGGGGTCCAACTTTTATTACACCTTGTTAACAATGCTATATTGCCCTTGTTACTAACTTACGTAAAGGTTTGTAGCCTACTTTCGTTAGGTTAGCCCAAACTTTCCGCTGGTACAGTGCGCTGCGCATAGCTAGTTCTAGGATATAATCGATAAGAGCGCACCGAAATCCTTCAGTTACAGGGTATATAAAAGTTACACCCCCCTAGCCGAATAAGCTTACCGCTGGTCCTAGGCCTACGCCTAGGGGGGCTATAATTTTTTAAATGCCATTAACCTTTATTAAGAGGAAAGCAGGGCCGAGCGCTTTCAAATTTTGCCTCCCCCCCCCCCCCCCCCTGGTGTGACTACCTAAACTAATCGTCCGCTATCGGTAGCTCGTCAATACAGTTGCGTCTTTCCCCTAGGTCCTAGGCTAACCCGCATTACCAGCCACGTTTCAACCCACGAGATCTTATTTGCGGTGAGCGAGTTGGATGCTTTTATGCGACTGACTGCCACATCCAGGACAAACGCTTAATCCCACCGCGTTGTTGGATGAGGGTATTGGAGCATTGAGCTGACGTGTGTTATGCGGATTTTCTGTTGTTCTGAGAAAAAACCATAACTTCATTGAAGTTTATTTTTAAAATTATTTAAAAGAAATAAAAAATAAACTTTAATTTTTAATTTTTACCAATAATCGTAATTTTAAAAATCGAAAAAAAATCGTAAAATTGCGATTGTTCATGAGGAAATAATTTTGCGATTTGCGTCCAAAAACGTTGGCAGTTCTTAGTTCAAAGATTTTCGAAAGGTCTCCCCTGTGTGTGAAAAATTCATCGCAATGGAGTATCGGTTTTAGCCGGAATCGTGCCTACAAGGACACAAAAATACAAATAGAAAAAAAAAGAAAAAAAAAGAAAACATTCTGGATTTTTTTCTCCATTGTAGTGAAATGGAATCTTCGCTTCGCACGATCACGCTCGCCACGCTCGCCAATTATAATTAAATCTCATGTATAGAGACGTAAATTACACTGTAGAAATATCGGAAGAGTTTTAAAATATTGAAAGTGCCCTAATTGTAATGACAAATGTTTCACGCTCGTTCAAGTAGCGTTCATCTGCATAAAGTATCACTGGAGACCGCTTCCCAGCTCACCGTAGTAGTGTTGGCTCACTGGTCAGCCACAGCTGTGTTTTTTTTCTGTGAATGCGAGAGGTTTCGCCTTTTTATAAAACATTTTTTACTTTTTTACTCATCCCATTATGATTGTTCACTCTTAATTATGACGGAAACAATTTTATGACTTTCGGTGGCAAATCTACCTCTAATTGGAGAAGGCCTTCTCGCATCCGCATTCCATAGTCGTGTTGAGCCCATAGATAATCACAGAAGAGTGTAACGTAGATAATTGTCCTGACTCTTGTTATTTATTTAGATTAAGGGACGCGTCAACCGTTAGGTCATAATGCACCACTCTTGCCTAGGGGGGGTGGGGGAGGGGGGGTCCATGCTGGTCAGAACCGCCCCGGGGTAGGGGGAGGAAGGGGGGTTTCTAACGTCGCGGGCGTCATGTCTTTGTCATCGTACGTTGTGCATTGTCATCGTCGCCAGGGGGTCGGCAAGGAAGGGGGCAAGGTCCCCAGACGACGATTTGCCAGAGCTCGGCCTATAGTTGAGGGGAAGTAAGATGCTCCGCTCTTTCTAGCTGTGACTGTTTGCGAAGGTGGACTCTCTTGAACGCCTTGACGTAAGCAGAGCCATGCTCTGGGCCAATTCTGACCCATGGGCCAGAATTTAAAAAATATATTTGCACCCATTTGATAGCGCTAAACAAAAGGAACACCTGGGATACAGTTCTTACGTCCTTTCTTTGCCCCGATCATGGTATGAGGTCTTGCGGCACTTCAGGGGCGTCTTTTGTACCTAGGCCAACTAGGCACGGGTCCAGGGGCCGCAGCCCTTGGGTGGAGCGGGCACAAGACAGCGAAACAAAATTAACAAATGTAGTGTAATTATTTTATTATTGTTTTGTTTATTATACGTATAGTAATTTAGATGTTTAAAACGTGTTTTGGGAGCTTTTAAAAAGTGAAAATTTGCAAAAAATTTCGTCTTCGGCGATCGGTGTCCTTCGTACAGCTATAGCATTAGTCGGGGCCTACATGGTTGGGTCTTGGTCGCTTGGTTTACTGTGCCCCACTGAAATCAGGGATATGACTGAGTGGGTAGACTATATACGAAATATTTATTTACTTATTTATTATTATTTATTAAGTCTTCTTCATCCCGATCCTGTTAATAAAAGGGTTCATAAAGTAAGACTCTTGCGTGTTTTACTGTGGTGCCGCTGTTGCTGCAGCCTCGGAGGACAGACAACTTTGTTGCAGAATAGAAAGAAAATTTAAAATTTAAAACCGTACCTAAACCTTTTAGTAGTGAGTTGGTTGGTGGTGGTATGGGGGGGGGTGGGGGGGGCGGCAAAATTTAACTGTCTAGGGCGGCTCACTACGTAATACGTATATTCATCCGGGGATGTAAGCTTACGATGAGTAAATAACAAAGAACAACACCGAAAAAAAAAAATAGCAATGCACATATTTTATTACTAAATAGATGCGTACTTAAAGTTAAATTTTCAATTGAAATATTTTGCATTTATGATTTAAATTGTGGATCATAATTATGCAGTGCTATTCAAAAGTCCAACAATGACACACAAAACATAAGTTGCATGCTTTGGAGAATAATAAGTTTGTGTTCAAAAAACAACTTTGAATATATGTTTTGTGTGTACAGCCCACTAAACACAAAATACATTAGACTAGGAAAAACGCAAAGTCCGCGGCGTTGATGGATGATCATTTTTTGTAAGTTTTTTTGTTTGCGTTTTTTGCGTTTGTTGCACTTCCTTTGCAAGTGCTTTTTGAATGCATTGTAGGTGATTGTGTCAAGTTTCTATGTTACTTGTAATTGTTGCTTATAAACTTAAAACAACTCATTAAAAACCTTTTATTTCTAGGGATTTGGATAACTTTTCAACTTTTCTTTAAAAAGGTACTAATAAACATAACCGTAATATCCATGTGAAATATGAAGTTGTACCACTACCCGTTGGTCAGAATCGGACCAAAATGTCACGAAAATATCGCACTAAAAAATTGAAAAAAAAATCGTTAAAAGTACGAATTAAAGAAATTTTCTTCGATTGTGCCCCAAAAACAATACACCTCTAAGTTTAGAGATTTCGAGGTCCCTTCCAATTTTTCATCAAGATCGGTTATGCCGTTTGGCCTGGTTGTTAGCTAACAAACAGACAGAAAAAACAAACTAATAACAAACCACGAGCTATATTTTTGGGGGGTACAGTGAAATTGAAGTCTTTGCTCCGCTCATCAAAAAACTGATGTGACGCTCCTGAGCGATGATGCAAGAACCAATCCCTATGCAAGAAATTTGTAAAGATGTTGTAAAAAAGTAGCTTACATACATGCTAGCTGTCACTACATTTTACAACCAGGTGTTTTTTGGGGTTTTTTTTAGTCTTAATAGTACAAATTCCCCACTACTATTTTTGTTTGTTGTTTAGGAGAAGCATAGCATCAGCTAATGAAGTTTCACTCTAAACAGTGAACACAGTTTATGTTGATTTGATAGCCATTAGCACCAAAGGCAAAACATGCCAACAAAATGGTCAAAAGTATGGTAGAAACAAATTTGAAAGAATAAAAATTACCCGCCACTCTCATCTTGGAGTAAAAGGCATCTGACCGAGTATAGATACATGCATGGGTAAGCAATACCACAATGTTGAATGTATAAATCAGTAATCACGTCTCGCAAAAGCAACATTGACCTGGTGAGACTGAGAAAAGGCACGACTGCAGCGCGAGAAAGGAGGGAGCGCACAGCAGATCAGCTACCCAATACAAAATATACGTTGTGAATATACTGAGACATTTTAAAATACAAAAACTTGCCCCAACATCAAACTCGTATTTTTGGAATAGAGTGATCAAAACAGATTGAACGTGGTTTTTCAAATCACTTTACATTAAAGTAACGTACATACCACACACCTACATAGGTACATGCCACATCTGCCACGTACTAAAAATAACCCAGTGTACTTCGTAGCCCATCAAATCAAAATAAAATAAAAAATTTCCAATGCAGCAACAAACACAACCAATTGATATTTTCCACCATTCCCACTGCATTCACCGCCATCTAAATCAGCAAATCATCAAATGAACACTGAAAATTTGCACTGCCTTTTGTTTAACATTTTTATGTAATGACAGGAGCATTGAACACAAAGAAAAAGGGTATTGTTTCCAGTAAATTTTTGTTTAGGCTAGGGACTATCATCCCTGATCATCCCCTACTATGGTTCAACTACATTAGGCTTCTGTCATCAAAAACAAGTTATTTTGTGGCGGGGAGTGTCAGAAACACCGGTCGTTCAGGCCTAGGGCTGGCTAGATGAGGCATAGGAGTTGCAAAAGTGATGTGTTGTATTCATATTCTAGTCATATAGGCCTAAGGTAACTTGAAGCTTTACACTGTTGATTATAAAAATTCATCGTCTGCCGGGCCTAGGCCACGGGATGGTTTCTGTTGGTTTTATGATCGATACTGACAACTTTTCTCTTTTTAGCCATAGACACAAAATTAAAAATGTAAGCCATCGGTTTACGTATTTTCTGGGCGAGGGTTCGTATAGCCTGAGCTTGACGTTATCGTCTTTCGTACATACGATCCTAAGCACAGACGCGGAACATCCGTGCAGCCATCAATCCCATTTTAGGGCGCAATTCCGGTGCCTTTGTTGGTAGCTTTTTACTGTGAAATTTAACGATTATATCCATAATATGGATTCCAACTAAGATCAAACTTTCACCACAGTGTTCGAAATAGTAAAAATTAATACGTCGCTGTCATGAAAATGGATATACTATTTCAATGTCATAGTAAAGTGCATCATCAAAGTTCCCAATGTTAACATTTTTTCCGAAGCAATAACCGACCAAAGAAAAAAAATAAACAAAATGCGGATGTGTTCAAAATTTATTTTTGAGTAGAGTGGAATTTTTCCAATACTTATTTGATCATAATGTAGAGCTTGTTATTTGATTTCTAACCCTCTGCCGCTGCGCCTGAAACCTGTCATGCATAGGCTCTTAAACAAAGCATAGGGCTAGCTTAGCTAGACCCTATGGTTTTAAAATTTTGGGGGGTAAAGTTGGCCCTGCCTTGGTCCACTCTACATGACTTTATTTTTTTTTTGTTGGTTGTAGAGGTGGCACTTACACCAACAAAAGAAAGTAAACATTTATCAAGTTGGACAATGACTCGGAAACTTGTGATAACCTAAACCAGCATGACTTACGTCGTCACGGGCATTGATGGGCCCCAAGACAAATCGTATTGCACGTGTGCCGTGGATCCGTAACGCGTTTACGTCTGGGACTCAAGGGGGGATGATGGCAATGGAAACCACGGCTTGTCTTGTTGCGTATTAATCGTGCGGCCACTTGTGTCAGTGGTCTCCACTTGGTAAGTTGACGCATATGTTCTCAATTGGCCTAACCTAGAGAAATAGGCAAGTTAATTTACAAATTGAAACTCTTGTAGTTGGGAGGTTCCAACTTGTTAACACTGCTATATTGCCTTGTTACTACTTAGGCCTATGTTAAAGGTGTATTTTCGTTAAGTTAGTCGAACTTTCCGCCTAGTTGTAGTACACCGCGCTAGTTCTAGGATATAATCGATAAGAGCGCACCTGAAATCTTTTCCGTAAACAAGTGGAAAACTCCCAACTACAAGAGTACCTTACAATTAACCTTTTTCAGTGTAGGCCTACATCCAAGGAGGACATAGACTACATTGTGTCTTGACATAGACAATAAATCTGTGTGGTTGCTTTAAGGCTATTCGACCGCGTTTTTCTATTTTCCAAAATATGCTACCAAGTCAAAATATAGTGAAGGCTTTGAAGACTGGTATGTTCGAAAAATCAAAATATTGTTTTCAAATTTTTCTGATCGTACACGGCCAATATAGGCCTCCGAATAGCCGCGCGCCGCGCCACCGGTTCGATCCCTAGCGGGCACCCGAGAGGAGTTTAGAAGGGTGACCGCTTGAAAAGGCTGGAGGTGTAACCATAGGATCGTGTTGCTACATTGATGCACATAAATATTACTTTGCGCACTTTATTAGTGCGTGTTGGAAAGGGAGGTGCTATACGAACATTAACACTTAAATAAAGGAAAATAATGTAGATTGTACGAAAATAATAGGAGCCTTATTATTTGTTTACTTGTTGTACTTTCCCGCCAAGGTGCTATAGAATGCGGCAAGTGCCACGCGTTACGCTCTTTATCCAGGACCAAAATCAATATAATATTATAAATTATTGAATAAATAATGCATAGATCCTTATCAATTAATAAAACACATACAAAATTACACGATTCTAATATAAAGGAAACAAAATAAGAGACGATACAGTGTGAAAAGAAATGTTCGAGCAGGTCCAAACAATTAGATGGCAGATAATTATTTGCAGATGGCTATTCTGGATTTTGAAGGGATTTGGTTCATTACAATAATAAGTACGGGCTGAGCGTCATACAAACACTCGAGATATACAGGAAGTTCGGACAAAAACCGTCACCAGCAATCCTGACGAAAAGTTGTTTGTCAAATATGGATGAATGCTAGGTTAATGAGTTTCACTTAAATTAATTTCTCTAGTCTTTGGGACTCTTTCTCAAGGATGACGTTAAATGGGGTAGAAAGTTGCCGCCCCCTCCCCCTATCGAATTTGAAAAAATAGTGTACAATACAAATACATGCTTGCTACAGTACATTGTGCACAGTTTGTGCACAAAAGAGTTAACTTATTTCAAGAATATACTCAAATTAAGCAGGGGGGGGGGGGGAGGGGTGCTATATTGAAGGAGTCAACCCATATAGTTAATTTGATACCGTTTGCAATAGGGGACATTAATGCATCGTATTTGTTTGTAAACACAAACATTCATTAATGCAAACGTATTTTCAAGATGCACTTCAAATTACTTGACGAAACCTTCACAAATCTGTTGTATACATTTCAATGTGAACATATTTAGGCTGCATTGTCATGAATGTTTTGCAATAGGCTAATAGTATCTACTATCTTTATAATGCATAAATTTTGTGATTTTACTTAATCAAATTCAAGGGTGAACATTAGTGCAGAAATAACCTAAGTTTTGGCCTAATGGAATGCTGAAAAAAAATGTATTTTGTGCACACTTCATATTCAAAAATTACTTCTTATGGCGTAACAGAAGGGTGGAAGGGGGTTATTATGGGGAGGGTGGTTATGAACTTATGAGCACGGCTATGTTATTGGTGTCACTCAAAAAGGCTAATTTTCTTAACCCATAAAAAACGTAAGTTTAACTTATAACTATTGCTTATGTCAGTAAAATGGGGGGGGGGGGGGGGGATAAGAGTCGCCCCACCCATGTGTAGGTATGTGTAATGTATGTAGGCCTATCTGGACATATATGTCCACTGTCAAGTCTAATTATTGTTAATTTGTTATGCCAATAATGCTTTGCATGCCATGATCTCTAATAATTATTGTCGATGAAGGTTTTAATGTATTGTTCATGAATCATGACTTGCGATTTTAGACCTACGTGTAGGCCTAGATGAAATCCAAGGTAATTCACTAAAATAATGTAGCCTAGTTATAATTTGACTAAAAATTTATAACTCAGGGCATGTCTGTACTTTTATCAAACGCCTAGTAGAATAGTGGTATCCCTCTAGTATTAATATAGTAGGCCCTTTATTAAAAATAAAGTTTACTCCAGTCTTCAAACCCTTCTACTTCATCTGTAAATTCGAAGATCAGTTTATAAATGCTAGGGTTTTGCGTGCTCTCGTATCAGTCACCACATCTAACAAACACAACAAATACATCTACTTGCTAGTTGTACCATCTTGTACAAAGCTAGCGATTAATTTGTTGCGTCGCGCGTTTAAATCCGCATCTTTACCAGCCATTTCCCGCAGCACGCGTCACCTTCCCAGTTGACACACTTCTGCCGCTAGGGCTGCGCCACAGTCTACTTCGGAGGCCTATAGCCACCTCAAAATAATTTACAACTTCAATTCTCCAAGGCACACCATTCAACGTAGGGTGTTGTGTTTTTGTGACATTCATTTTCAACTGTTTTTCATGGAAAGACAGAGAGAAAAAATATTAATTTTAACAACTGTCTTTCCTGCGAATTTTTTGGTTTGGCGATACAAATCGGTAAAAAATACCGCCAAACGAAAAAATTCGCAGTAAAGACAGTTGTTAAAATAAATATTTTTTCTCTCAGTCTTTCCATAGAAAAACAGTTGAAAATGAATGTCACAAAAACACAACACCCTACGTTGAATGGTGTGCCTTGGCGAATTGAAGTTGTAAATTATTTTGAGGTGGCTATATTGGCCGTGTACCGGATCAGAAAAATTTGAAAAAAATATTTTTGATTTTCTAAAATAGCCAGGTTTCAAAGCCATTCACTATATTTTGACTTGGTAGCATATTTTCGAAAATAGAAAAACGCGGTCGAATAGCCTTAAGCATCATTCACAACTAGTTCTAAGGCGTAGGCCTAAGGCCTAAGTCGCATGGTGTAAGTCTTAAGAAATGTGAGTCGTTCACAACCGCCTTGCTTCTCTTTCTTTTCTCACTCGTACACACACAGCTCACTGTTCTGATTGGCTCGTCATAAGGCCTAGTCGTAAGAATTGGATTTTGGGCCATTCGTTACGACTTACGCCTTGCGACTTAGGACGAGTTGTGAACGTTCTGATTGCCACACATACTCGGCAATACGAAATATTACGCCTTAGGAACGAGTTGAACTAGAACTAGTTGTGAATGATGCATTAGGTTATAAGGATGAAGTGTTTTAAAAGTTGAGTTCTTTACTAATTGTCATAGGCCTAGCTACTTTATTTTGTAAGATAAGAAATTTCCTGAATGGCCTATTTCCTTTAGGCTAGCCTAACTATGTAATAACCCTCAATAACTTCCTTCAAGGCAAAGTCTCTTTGTGGCCATTATAGGCCTAGTTCCTTGCTTGGCCTACAGTTAAATAGCCAGGTCTAGAAAAATGCACATTTTCTCATGCCTTCAATTTCAGCTTCCAGATGAATTTTCGTGTGTTTAAGCAGGTGGGCCTACCGTACTAATTACGGTAGCCTACTAATTATTCTTACCGCTGATGATTGATTTTCAATGTTGTGATTTTCACAATACTGTGTAGTGTGTCCAAAGTTTTGTTCTACTTAATTCACTGTGATTTAATTTGTTACAGAGAACAAATTTGCCGTTGGTTCTGGAGCCCGTCTTATCTCAGTTTGCTACTTTGAGGGCGAGAACGATTGGTGGGTTTCAAAGCACATAAAAAAGCCCATTCGTTCGACAATCACCGCTATCGACTGGCATCCGAACAACGTTCTCCTTGTGGCTGGATCCGCAGACTTCAAAGTGCGTGTCTTCTCTGCGTATATCAAAGACATCGAAGATATGCCACAGCCTACTCCGTGGGGCATGAAAATGTCACTAGGTATGACAGCCTATTGTTACATCCCCATGGAAAAGAAAAGAAAGATCTCTGATTTTTATGATTTCCAAATTGTAACACCGCTAACCCAAATTTGCAAATAGTAAAATCAAAATTCATCTTTCTTTAACGAAACACTCAATTCAGTAGGGGTGTGCGAGTAGGCCTAATCGAAATGTCGAGTTTTTTCGAGTTTGTTTTGTACTCGAAATCAAGTCGAGTTTGGTTTTATGCTCGAAATTTTCGAGTCGAGTTTTTAAACACATGAAATCCCATGGAAACTGAAAAGAACCAGGGGTGATCTCATCACAGCAGGGCTAGGCCTACATACAGAGGCCTGGGCCTAGGCTTATAACAACCTAGGCCTACTAACGTTTGTACTGTGACAGCAAAAAGTAGGCCTTGGCCCTAGAGACTGCGTGCTTTCAAAATTATTATGATAAACAACAAAGGAGTCTTGGATGCGGGAACTGGGAATAGGCCCTAGGCCTCGGAGTACACGGCATCGAAAACAAACATTCTTTATTGATTTTGTTGCGTCTATATCACTAATATTTACGAACAACTATCGAGAAGAAAGAATGCCGGTGAATATTCCATTAATGCACTTTTTACGTATTTTAAAATCGTAGTTGGCGTAGTTTGACATATTTTATGTTTCTTCATCTAAGCTTGAAGGTCAAACTCGCCGAAAAGACCCAGAGCGCACGCGCGTCCCGTGGCGCGCTCCGTCGGCCATCGCTAGTACTAGAGTCGATAAAGAAGGTTAAAAGGGAAACTTCTTTATCGATTGTGCTGGAACTCGTTCCATTCAAGGGCGCGGAATATTCAAATGTGTTGAAATAACATTGGAGATGCCTAGATAGCGAATATCATAATGCGAGTCCGAATTTGAAGGATTTTTTTCGGATTAAAACATCGCAGCAGTATTGTAATGGGGCCAGGAACTATAGCCTAGATAACGTACTGTATAATTATAATTTTATTGAAATTATATTAATTACAGTAAGATCTCTCTTATCCGAGTTGGATGAGACCGGGGGCACCTCGGATTTGCGAAAAACTCGGATGGCGCGGATCAATTGTTTTTTTGCTCTCGTAGCATAGCCTGATGTGGTAAAATGATATATGACACATGTAATGGATAAAGGAACATAAAATACACACGATACACTTCATACAGGGTATACTAAATGATTTAATAGCTTGTAATTCAAGCTCACGAACACACGTACACAATTAGGCCTACATGTCGTAATAAAAACGTATGTCTAGGCCTAGGCCTAGTAGTCCGTGGAACAAGCGTAAACACATTTCAAATCCGGAAACCAGCACCAAAATTTAGGAGCAGGTAAAGACGTATTTAAGAATGTTATTTTCACGGGGGACACGCATGGTAGCAAATAAGTCACCTGTCATGGCGTCCACAAGATGGCCGCCAAAATAATTCTTAAAATTGCTGTAACTCAAGAAGTAATCATCAGATTTGGATAAAAAAGGTTTTGTTTTATTCGGTTTTAATGTTCTACAAAAATGTCACTAGAAAATTTTAACGTAAATACAATAGTTTTAATTATATTTATATATTATTACAATGTATTGCAATTATAGCACTTTTTGGTACATATCTAATTATTTATACGTAAAATTCGCTAGATTGTCATAAAATTTTCATACTATACTAAAATAACGCCAATAAATCCAAAATTGAAAGTCTAAAAAACGAAATTCCTGTAACTTTTGATTTATTAATTAATTAAATTAAGCATTAATTAAATCCCAACTAAAAGTTTCTTATTCACTTACCAAAGTCACGCAGTGTATCACACAAGGACAATATGACCACAATGAACCAAAAAATATTAGTTCCAAAAATTAATTCCAATCACTTTCCTATTAAATTCAATTAATTCAATTAATTAAAATAATGGCAATAATCTCAATTAATTTTGTAAAATTAACACAATGTAGTCGACCTTGGAATCATTTTAAAGCTAGTTTGGAGGCGAATAAATGAAATGAAAAAATTAATTAATTAAATTAATTAATCACCGAATTAATTACATTTTAGTTAAATTATCCCACTTTTGACATATGTATTGTTATGTATACCATAAAACTTAATCGATCGTCATAAAAATATACTACTTTAACTGACATAATGCCAATGAATTCGAATTGTCATGTCCCGAAACAAAATTCCTATTACTTGCCGATTAATTAAAAAATTAAATGAAGAATTACTTATATCTCAATAATTGTTATTGTCACTCAATTAACACATACAAAATGCCAACAGAAGTATCAAATATAAACAATGCGAGTATAATTTTATAAATTTATAGTCCCAAAATTAAGTTCATGCTACTTTCCCGTTAATTGAATTAACGAATGAATTAAATAAATCGATATAATCACCATGTTGTTGTGTAAAATTAAACACAGCCACACTGGGCACCATTTGCATGCTTATTTTCCCGGAAAATCATTTTGTGGGAAATTCAATTAACAGAAAAGTAGCCTGACCTTGATTTTGGACCTATTATTTTTTTAAATTATACTTGCATTGTTTTATATTTGGATACTTCTGTTGGCATTTTATGTGTTAATTGAGTGACAATAACAATTATTGAGATATAAGTAATTCTTCATTTAATTTCTTAGTAAATCGGCAAGTTATAGAAATTTTGTTTTGGGACATGACAATTCGGATTCATTGGCATATGTCAGTAAAGTAGTTTATTTTTATGACGATCGATCGAGTTTTAGGTAAACATAACAATACATATAACAAAAGTGGGATAATTTAACTAAATGTAATTATTCGGTGATTAATTAATTAAATTTATTGATTTTTTCATTATATTTATTTGCCTTTTAAACTAGCTTTAAAATGATTTCAAGGTTGACTACATTGTGTTAATTTTACAAAATTAATTGAGATTATTGCCATTATTTTTAATTAATTGAATTAATTGAATTAATAGGAAAGTGATTGGAATTAATTTTTGGAACTAATATTTTTTTGGTTCATTGTGGTCATATTGTTCTTATGTGATACACAACGTGACTTTGGTAAGTGAATAAGAAACTTAGTTGTGATTTAATTAATGCTTAATTTAATTAATTAATTAATCAAAAAGTTACAGGAATTTCGTTTTAAGACTTTAAATTTTGGATTTATTGGCGTTATTTTAGTATAGTCTGAAAATTTTATGACAATCTAGCAAAATTACGTATAAATAATTAGATATGTACCAAAAAGTGCTATAATTGTAATACATTGTAATAATATATAAATATAATTAAAACTATGTATTTACGGTAAAATTTCTAGTGACATTTTTGTAGAGCAATAAAAAACTAGGGATGACTTCGGGTACCCGGAAACCGGTTCGGAACCGGTTCCATTACGATCCGGTTCCCCTTTTTCGGAACCGGTTCTATTTTTAACCTAAAAGTTGCCAAGGGCCTAGGCACAGACGAGAATAAATGAGCCGGAACACCCGTGGTTGCAAAATTCTTAGGCCTAGGCCTAGGCCCTATGAATGTTGCGTCACAATTTTGACCTAGGTTTCGCCTAGGCCCATGTGTTGTGTTATAATAACATTGCAGAACTTGTTAATGACATTTTAATCATATACTAATTCTATTTTTCACGTTTAAGATCACATAATCCAAACTTTATGAACGAAAACGAAAGCAAACAATCTTGTAGGCATTGTACATTCAATTGTTTCTCACCAAGCAGTTCCTACAATGTCTGGGACACGGCTCCGCGTGGCTCCGCCCCTATCGAAATTCGAATCGATTATCGCCCCGCCCATGTTTCCAATCGAAATTAGCCCGCGCAGATTCAAATTTACGAAAATTGAGAAAGAAAAATATGTGTAGGAACCGGTTTCGAACCGGATCCGGCGCGGGTGGATCCGGTTCCGGATTTTCGACCCGAAGTCATCCCTAATAAAAACCGAATAAGACAAAACCTAGTTTATCCAAATCTGATGATTACTTCTTGAGTTACAGCAATTTTAAGAATTATTTTGGCAGCCATCTTGTGGACGCCATGACAGGTGACTTTTTGCTACCATGCGTGTCCCCGTGAAAATAACATTCTAAAATATGTCTTTTACCTGCTCCTAAATTTTGGTGCTGGTTTCCGGATTTGAAATGTTCCTATAGTTTTAGCAGCTTGTTCCACGGACTATAGGCCTAAACTCGACGCAGTAGGCCTAGGCCTACAATGCAAACATAGGCCTAGGCCTAGCTCTCTTTCTCATGTGGGAAAACCTCTCACTACTATGCCCGCGCTGAAGCTCACGACGCAAGATAAGTCTGGGAAAGAAATAAGATAAGCCCAGGAATAAACAATTCAATGCGTCGTGATTACGAATTTCGTGAATCGGTTGAACATGATTGCATCTAGTTCCACAACGTCCATCTTTGCACAGCTGTGTGTGAGATGGCTGGATCGTACGCGCACGGCGCTGTCGCGCTGACGCACACTGACCTCTATCTGCTCAGTGGGTGGCCCTGACGCTTACCGGCGATGCGCCCGACGCACACTGACCACTGAACTCTATATGCTCAGTAGACTGACGCACACTGCTCGAAAGTCGAGATATATCGCCGATCTATCTTCTTTGCACTCACTCGTAAGGCATGCCTACAAATGTATGCGAGTACATTTAAAAAAGTGCGGCGCGGCGTCTGTAATTATTTTTATGTTTTATTTACGTATTTAAAACTTTTTTTTTTTTTTTTTTTTTTTTTCGGCGGCTCGGTTAACACGGAACATCGGATAAGAGGAGATCGGATAAGAGAGATCTTACTGTATATATATGAAATTATTATTTATATAAATTAAAATAAGGTGGAACCAGAGACGGGAACTGGCACAAGGACAATGATTTATGCGGATGACATCCTAGTGTGGGGAGAGACAGCTGAAGACGTGCAGACATAAGTGAAGAAGTGGAAACCTTGTAACAGAAGAATTTGGACTAAAGATCAGTGTAGGAAAAAGTAAAACTACAGTATTGTGATGGAAAAATATAGAAAGAAAGGAACAAGTAAAGTAACTAGAGAGAAAATTAAAATTGGAGATGAGGAACTGGAAGAGGCAGAAGAATTTGCGTACGTAGGTAGCATTATCACAAAGGAGGCAAATATGGGAAGTGAGATCAGTAAAAGGGTGGCCCAGGCAGAATCCTTCTATCAGCAAGTAAGGAAGTTACTTTGGAACGAGGATTTCCCTAATGAATGCAAGGTGTTATTGTACAAGGTATACTATCTACCCATCCTTACATATGCTTCAGTGACCTGGACACTAGGAGCCGTAGATGCAAGTAGGATTCAAGCAGCTGAAGTGAAGTTCGTAAGAAGCATAGCCGGAATATCGAAGTTAGACAAAATTAGAAGCCAAGAAATCAGGACAAAAGTTGGAGTAGACAAGCTATTATTCAAAATTGGACAAGAAAGGTTGAGATGGTATGGACATGTCAGAAGAATGGGAGAAGAAAGAATTCCAAGGACAGAATTTGAAAGTGGGGACAGAGTTAAAAGACGAGTCGGTAGACCAAGAGAGAAGTGGAAAGATCAAATAAGAAATGATATACAGGAAAGAGGTTGAGAAGTGGGAAGAAGTCGAAGCAAGGAAACTGTGGGAAGACAGAAGTGGATGGCGTGAGCTGGTGGGAAGAAGTGCGAGTGAACCCTGAAGAGGACATGACAGGCCTGGCAAGCCGGTGTTACCAACTCATAAAGGCCCTAGAAAATTGGTGGCTATAGCCACCCCCTGACCTAACTCAAGTTGGAAACAGGAGTCAGAAAATATATATATACCCAGAAACCCAGAAAAAAAATGGTGAATAATTACATATATATATATGTAATTATTCTAACTGATAATTACAAAAATATATCTATATGTAATTATTCACCATTTTTTTTCTGGGTTTTGTCACACGATAAAACGAGTAGGTAGTCTCAACTTACCCCACCTCACCCGACGTTTCGAGAGAATAACATCTCCCATTAACCAAGGTCACCACCACGACGCGTTGTTCCCCGTTCGGCAATCCCTGTACGACTGACTGGTATCTCGTCTCTGCATATGTTGCGCGCGCATCCGCGTGTTGTCATCCTCCCAGTGGCGGGAATCGAAGCCTGAAGCGTTTGAGCCCTAGCCATGCTTCTTGTCATAGGGCCTCGAATCTCGCTGGGCATGTTGTCCTCACATGTCTTCTTTTCAATTACGTTTTTTTTCCCAATTGTTCTTAAATACTGCTATTTTATTTCCTGAGGCGTCTTGATGCATGGGGGGAGGTTTGAAATTGGAGTTATGTTTATGTAGCACTGGTAGCCATGTGGCTGGTAGCCGTTGACCGTCATCCCGTTTGTTTAAATTATGTGGTCGTTTTTCTATTTCAATAGCTTCTCTTACTATTCTAAGTGGGTAGTTTTGTATTGTGGCCAAAGTTCTAGAACCCACATATATATATATATTGAAATTGAATTGACCAGCACAAAGGGCAGGAGGGCCTCAATAGTCTAATACTTGTACAATAATGTATTTTTTAAATGTCTACAACAGAAAAATTGTTGTGTTCTAAGTGGGCCTACTAAATAATAAAATAAAGTTTGAAATGAAAACTCGACTCGACTCGATACTCGAGTATTTAAAGGAATACTCGACTCGACTCGAATTCAAAATGTGCTACTCGCACACCCCTACAATTCAGCCATTTCTTCAAAGTCTAAATATTCAGAAAGTTATCAATTTGGCTTGATTAGTGGAAACTGATATGTATTTGATATGATATATATTTTTGTTTGTTAAGTAGGCCTACATCTATGTCTAGCCTAACAAAATTGCTCGGGTCATAGGCCTACCGCGAACCAAAACATTTTGCGTAAAGATTAATAAAACTACCCAAATGCAAATTTCACCTCAAAAATGAAAAGGACCCATGTCCTTTCAAAATTAAATAGCCTACTGAAAATATTAAACAATTATCAAAAGGCTCTACCAATCAAGTAAAAATAAAGCACAAATTTGGAAAAACTGTTGAGGCTAACTAGGGACAATCCACAGCGCCGACTGTCTTCAAAATTGCAATCAATGGACTCATCAAACTATTGAATCGAATACCTGGCCTTGTCGTCAAGTTTTTGCAGACGACTTTGTCATCTTCTTCACAGGAAAATGTCCGGTTGGACTGGGCAAAAAATGGGCCTCGCCATGACGATAGCTGCAGGCTGGATCAAAGTGCACGGCTTAAGATAAACTGCAGCAAAACCATCTGCACCTACTTCACGATGAGTCACAATCCCTTCAAATTCAACATCGCTCTTGATGGCGAACAGATTAAACAGACAGATGAGATGAAGTACCTTGGCGTGACTCTCGACAAAAAATGACCGGCAAGATCCACTTTGAAAAGGCTGCAGAGAAGGGCCAAAAACGACTACGACTCCTTCAAAGGGTAGCCGGTGTGTCCTGGGCGCAAAACTAGACACTCTGGCGCTGACCTACAAAACGTACATCAGACCAGCCATTGAGTACGGCACCGAAGTCTTTCCTGCCGCCGCCGTAACGCACGCCAGCCATGTCGACAAGAGTCCAAAATCGAGCCTTCGCCTCATAACGGGAGCAGTGAAAACCACCCCAATTATCGCCATGAAGTGGTTCAGCCAAATTGAGCCTCTAGAGCTAAGAAGAGAGCAGCGCGCTGTCCAACTGCACGAAAAAACTGGCGCGCCTAAACCCCGACAAATGGCTCAACTACCCAACCTAAAAAATCAAGGCGCACACTAACTTTGCTGAAACAGTCCACCAACTGAAGAGTAAAAACTGTCCTATCCTCCTAGAAGCACCACGTGCACCACTTGACGTACCACTCCAGAGCTTCTGCCGGACAAGTCCAATCAGCTTGCCCCGGGACCAAAATTGACGGCAATCGAGAAGAAAGATGACCATGACCATAAAGGACTGAAAGAGCTTGCCGAGAAGCACCTGAAGAAGCACTTTCCTCTTCAAGAGTGGGTGCACATCTTCACATACGGCTCCTATGACTCGGCTACAAACAGAACAGGTTTACGGCATCCACTGCATCTTCTTTGAAGAAGCCACTCCAATGGGAGCTGGCGAAACATTACTTCGACGCTGAGGTCGCAGCCATTGCCAGGGCGGCCGAAAAAATCGCCGAGACCCCCCGCCTTCCCCCTCAACAAGACAAATTTGTGATCCTAAGCGACAGCGTCTCAGCCATCCAATTTGTCTCTCAAGCAGCGAACCTCCATCCTAAATCGCTGCTTTTCAAAAACTCCCTTGTCGCATCCGACAGCAAAACAAACTATTAGAGACTCAATGGATCCCCAGCCACTGCAAGATCATGGGAATGAAAAGGCAGACTTCTGGCCAAAAGTGCCACAAAAGCACCGCAACCACCACAGCGCTCTCTCCTACCAAAATGTCAAAACTAAGATCAAGTCAACCACAAAAAGGATCTTCAGAAACACCACAGAAGAGACTTCACAACTAAAGAACTGGTGGACCGAGATCAAAAAAGGGCCAACAAAGACTGGTCGAGGAAGACGGCCACCGCCCATTTCCGGCTTGTAACCGGTCACGACGTCTTGCAGCACCACCTGCACCGCTTCAACATTACCAACGAACCGGCCACCTGCAAACTTTGTAATTTAGAAGATCAAGACAGAGCGCATCTCTTCAGATACGCCGCCCTCAAGAATGACATTGACTCCTGCCCGATGACCTGAGCAGGATAGAAAAGGAGGCAGTCTTATATTGGATAGCAAGACAGAAGAATGGCTGAAGAGGCCAACTTTGCACAAGAAAAAAAAAAAAAAAAAAAAAGGGAAACGCCAAAGTCGTTGTTAGACGAGTGAGCAAGCCATGTGTTGAGTACCCGGGAACATCCCTTCCTCCCCAAAACTTAAGGCTGAATCTAGCTAGCATGGCATTTCTCCACAGTATATTAGGCTAGAGTGGCGCATTAGGCCTTACAGTGTTGACGCGCCCTTTATAACAACTAATCTCAAACCCCTCTTATTTGCACTCTTGCTCACTCATCTAACAAACGACTTTGGCGTTTCCCTAGTTATGGTCATCGTCGTCAAGGGGGTTGTCAGGGAAGGGGTAGAGGTCCCGACGACGACTGCCAGAGGTCGCATCTTTTCGTGGAGTATATATACTTCACTTTTATACTTACCAGCTGAAGTTTGCGAGATGGACTTAGTCTAATTCGATCGTCTTTCACCATATGCAGAGCAATGCTCTGTGCCAAATACACGACCATATGGTTTAGGCCTACGTAAAGCGTACACATATCTAACATTCATGACGTAGGTTAGAATAAAGTAGGTGGTCTAGTCTCCGATTTTAATTACCTTTATATGGCGTAGTACTGCGTGTATACTGTATAGGGTCTACTGCGGTATTGCACTGTTTCTTGTGGATGGTCAATTGGTCATCATTATTAATTAGTTGATGAATTTAAACAAGAATAATGACATTACCTTTAGAGAATGACATACCATATTGACAACAAAAACATACGAAAAATCACCGACTGATAGCGACTATATCTGATTGTTTTTATATCGTAGGCTGTGGCCTATTTTTCATATGGAAAATCTAAACAAATGCTACCGATATTTTTAAAATCCCATTTTATTTATTGTAGTTTTAAATCGAAATGGATATTGCTCATTTTGTTAGCAGTTCTCAGTTACCTGGTCACGGATGTGTGTTTAAAATTTCAGCCCAGTCTATTTGCCGTTCGGCCGTATGAGCCTGGACAGACAGACAGACAGACAGACATTTAACATACATACATTGGACAATGCTCACGGCCAAGGCCCGATCGAGTATAGCGTTAGGGAAGACTTACGTTCGCTGCGCTCACTCGTCTAATAAAAATTGTAATTTAGGTAGGTCCACAAAATCTTCTCTTTTGGATGCCTGCATGACACAGACTCATTGAATTTCAAGCAATTTGAAGTAGGCCCCAATAAATTGATATTTTTTTTTCACTTACCACCCTTTTAAACTCTAGACCTGATTTTTAAGAGTTACTACCTTCTACCTGTAATAATTGGGAATTTTATTCAATGATCTTCTCATCGTATTCAGGGCTAGTCTTGTAAACAGCGGGGGGGTTAGATTGAGATAGGAGATATTGAGAGTCATCTCTGCCTATCCAACAAGTGTGAAACTACAGTAATACCGGTACTAGTTGTAAGATAATTTAAATTTATAATTTGTTCTCTAGGTCACATGTTGGCTGAATTCCCAAACTCTGCCGGTGGCGGCGGTTGGGTTCACAGCGTTGCCTTCTCGGGCGACGGTAATCGTCTGTGTTGGGTCGGCCACGATTCCTCCATTTCAGTTGTGGACGCTAATCGCCAGATGGCGATCACCAAGCTGCGCACGGAGTTCTTGCCGTTCCTGAATTGTGTCTGGGTTGGGAGGAACTCCCTGGTGGCTGCTGTAAGTTGCTACAACTCCCTCTCTTTCGTTTCACAGCTGTTGTGCTAAGCATTGCCTATACAAAAAGACCTCGATTATCCAAGGTGGATGGGACCGAGCTATGCTCGGTTAATGATGATCTAGACTTTCTTGTTTAATTCCTCCCAACAGGGCCGGCCCTAGCATATGAAAGTGACATTTTAAATGTAAAACTCATGAAATACCATTAAAAGAACATAAATATAAACAGCATCGTAGGCCTAGAGATGACATCGGCCGCCAACAGTTTTGCTGATAGAATTAATGAGATTGCACATCAGTGGTCTCGTTATCTTATCAACTTATCTCATAGTCATAAGGTAAACTAGGGATGTACATCAATACTTTTTTCATTATCGATTATCAAAATACTAAAATTGTAATTGTCCGAATTGATATTATCGATAATATCGATATCACCAATAAAGCCTATAAGTGGAACTCAAGTGTGGCAAGTGTAAGTCATAACAAAACAATCACATTCTGTTTACTGCCTGGCTGTCTTCGATGTCATGTGTTTGGCTTCCGTTATCGACTGATTGGTCAATTCCAAACATAAATCTAGAGTGTCATGGCACAACATGAGATAACCTCTGTCTTTAGAGTTTAGTTTGTGCCACTATTGACGAATTATTTGATATTTCGATAATCGATAATGAATTTTGGTTATCGATTATCGAAATAATATCCATTATTGATTATTGATCGATAATATCGATTATCGTGTGCATCCCTAAGGTAAACAAATCAGCGCAGCGAAGTGTCTATCCCGAAGCCAATTGACTTATAGTGATTAGTGAGCTAGCGATATGTAGTTCGTGTTGTGGGAGGATGAGGGGGGGTGACTGTTATCTCCGCGTCTGTCAGCTCTTGACTGGATGTCGCATTGCAAATTCCATTCATAACCAGCCTCTATCTTGTCGTCTTCTTCTCTCTCTCTCTCCCCCTCCCTCTCTTCTCTCTCTCTCGTCCACCGTCTTCCATCAAGGTCGCGGCGGCGGCAAGCACTGACAAAGACCAATATGAGCACTGGCTCAACTTTCTCTGGCACCCTACACTCGACCCCTGCCCCCAACCTCCCTTTCAACTCACGCGCTGTGCAATTCTTACGTCATTCATTGTACTAAACAGCATAGTACTGCATGACATTCAGATGAAAAGAACATAACATTTTGGCCTAATTAAAAAAAGAAAAGCGCGCCTGAAACCAGCTCGGATAACACGGAGTCTCGGTTAATCGGAGCTAGGATGAACGAGATTTTACTGTATTATCATTTATCAATCACGAGTTGTATTGCTTGGCTGGGTAGACCTAAATCATTAACTAAAACTTGCACAAACTTTAAAATTTGTTGTTTTGTAAATTTTATGACCATTTAAACTTTAAAGTAGTATGGGCAAACTATTACTTTCCTGAAAAATTTGTATAGGTACAGGCATCACTATCCTACCTAATGGTACGTGCCTTAAAATGATGGAATCAGGTGTTTTAGTGCTTATTTTAAAACTTCTGGTACAGAAGCCTAAACAGTGTTTTTATTTGGCTATTTTTTAGTGATGACATCGGGTAGTAAATATTGGAGTCGACTCCGGAGCCTTGGGAACCGGGTAGGAGTCAACTCCCCGATCCGCAATTTTTTATTTTTTTTTTAACCCTTTCCAGTACGATTATTTTCCATTTATTTTATTTGGAATACCTATTTAATTTCCAAGCGGTCAAAGTAAAGCGAAACCATATACACCTGTGCTTGTAGCTTTGAAAGTTATCAACCAATTAACTTAAAATTTTCAGGATAGTTTTACAATAAAGAAGTTATCAATTAAAAAAATATAACATGTCTGTATAGGTAATTATTATCGCGAATCCAATCCCAGCCATTATTTACGCCTAGGCCTACGCCTACACCAGCGCCGTCATGATTAGAAACTCCTGAATCACTGAATCAACATCATCACTGTCAGAATCTCCCATTTCACTTGAACTAGAACTATTATTAGAAATAGAAACATTATCATCGTTGTCAGAATCGCTGTAGTCACTCTCAAAAAGAATATTGTTAACAACATGAACAGTCAACTTCGGTCGCTTAGCAGCCATGACGGAACGATTGACGGCCGCGTGTTTACAAAACAAACTCGGATGTTTTTCATGGATGTATCAATGCGCGTTTCACGCCGGTAATGCAGTCGCCTCGATATCTTACGCGCGGAACCTTCTGCTATCTAGCGGTAAAGATTGAACTCGATAGGACTGCTGGTACCGGAGATATGGCGGGTTATTTGAACTCGCGCACCAACGACGTCCCCAGGACGTTGTTGTACGGAGCGTCACGGCGATCTATCACGTCCCAGAGGCGTTGTTGTACTGGAAAGGGTTAAATTTGAATTTTTTTATGCAAAAGTTATTTTTAACCCACTACTTTAGTTAAATAAATAATAAATAAATAAATTGTATGAGTACCCACTCAGTTATATAACTGATTTTCAGTGGGGTTGCACAACGCTGTCCCGGCCGTTCCCCCCCCCTTCCGGACCCGCTACGTATCCCTAGCTTGCTTGTCTCTTGGCCCGGCCAAGACTATCGCTGATTTGTTATGTTTACGTTTTGATATAAGATAACGACTAACAAGACAACAAGTGCAATCTCATTCAATTAATCATCAAAAAAATTTTTTTTTCGGGTACCCGAGTACCCGATGTCATCCCTACTATTTTTAATTTAGTACCATACCTTATTTCTTTGTAAAAATAAACCATATTATGTCCGACTGTGACGAGGGACATAAGTTAACTCGTAGTCATGTGTCATTGGATACCAATCTCCTTTGTAGGCCTATTGCTAAATTTAAAATACTAAATTTCCTTCGATAATTTAATTAATTTTGGCAGTCAAGTCTTGATTATAAACATTGAAAAACTATCGTTAATTACACTAGGATGAGAGATTCCAATCGCGGCCTCTTGTTTCGTCCCACTCAGGGTCACAGCTGCTGTCCAATGCTGTACTCCCTGGATGAGTCTGGCCAGTTGTACCTGAACAGTAAGCTGGACATGTCTCAGAAGAAGGAAGCGGGCGGCCTGACTGCGATGCGGAAATTCCAGAGCCTGGATCGCCAGGCGCGTGTCGAGACAAACGACACGGCCCTAGAGACCATCCACCAGAACGCAATTACCTGTCTCTGCATCTATTCAGGGACCAAGGGTGACACCTCTCGTCTTAGCACAAGTGGATTGGATGGTCAGCTCATTATTTGGGACTTGAAGGTAAGTGGCAAGCGATTACTACGGGTTTGTCTAAATCTAATCTTCATTTTGATTCAAGTATTTTTTTTAGTGGATAATTTTTCAATATAAATCAAAGTCCACATTCATATTTTTTTTTAAACAATCAAATATAATTTAAGTTAAATAAACTTTGTGGTTTAAATCTGTATAGGTTTATAAATCTTATTTTAGGTACTGGAAGGATAGGCTATTTTACTATTAGCCCAGTTTTTATTCTCTCTTATACATCTTTTAAGGTAATTATCGGTAGGCCTACGTACATGATCTCATCCGTAAACTTGAGTTTGTAAGGGGTTGCTGTTGGGTATCGAACAAAGTGCAGTGGTCTAATATTTGACTTTAATTTAATCTAGAAAAACAAACTACCACCTCTCTTTGCACAACCCCAACCTTTTTTGTTCATTTTTACCCCCCTCTAAAACTTTGTGTTCATGCTAGATCATGTTACCGGACACTAGGGATGTCAACGGGTAGCCTACCCGTTACCCGCCCGTTGCCCACGGGTACAGTTCCAATTTTTCATTGCCCTTTCCTTTAGGCTTTCCCGGTTTCCCCCCCTTTTCCATGGTGGAATTTTTCCATTGTAAACACAGATTACAATCTACACTAAAACATATATGCCCTTTTACCAATACTTTGCAACTTTGCAACTGCCAATGAATGATTTTCTGAATCATTGGACACCCATGACGATAAGTCAAACACATACTATCCGCAAGTACCCCGGGTATCGATCGGGGGGAGGAATATTTCTGGATATTGACATCCCTACCGGATACCAATAATTATGGTAACTACGTAATACATAAAGATAATAACTACTGTATGTATGCCGTTGTTTGACTTTTGGTTTTATCTTATAACCTTGATGCGTAGTTACTGTTTGAAACATTCATATTATATTTGTGTGTACCTACTACTGGAGGGTAGACTAACTACTCCAATAGCGTACGAACTGTTCGCGTACAACCGTTCTCTCCGTTAACTGTCCTTGTCTTTTGTTTTCAGTCTCTCGAGTCTTCCATCCAGGGTATGAAGATTGTTTAAGGTTCGACCATATTAAAGATTGCCATAATGTGTAGAACTAAAGTACAGCTTCCTAATAAGAAACTTGACGCTAAGCAATAAAACATTTTCTATTGCTCTGATTTTTTTTTCTCTTTTTAATACATGTTGAAGTAATGTACCATCAGGATGGTACATTATAAAGACAAGTTTTCATAAATTACAAACCCTATTTGTATACATAGCCCGGGGTTGAAAACTTGATGATATCACTCATTCCTCTTTTTATACTCTTCGTAAATCAGTTTTGCTGAGACGGCGTCTTCGACCGCCATGCCTGTTGATAGTTTATAAACGGGTTACAATAAAATCTGATTGTTTTATCAATTTGAATGTTTATATAAGAGTGATATTTATTTACTTACCTAGAGAATGAAAACTGTTTATATCTTTCCTTGGTGATGGTTTGTTCCTTGGATGAGTTCTCCGACTTCTCCTTGTATTGTGACGCCAATGTCGCTCAACCACGCAACTCTACTTTAGCTCCTTCCAAAGTGTCTGTGAAGATTGTAGCCGCTTGGTACAGTTCCGTGTCCAATTCACTGTGGTGGTTAACTCCCGCTCCTACAGCTGCACATTGAAATAATACATGCAGTAATATGTTAAGGAAATTATGGTAATAAACATTGTACTGTACTTGCATAATAGGGCCAATAGCACATATGGTATCAGAATTTAACTTTTAACGTGCCTTTTAGTTTTACCTTAACTTTTCGTAGACTTTTGCGTCCCTAGTCAATATGATGGTATATTTAAAATCGCGATGTTCCAGTCTAATTTCACACTTCAACTTCAGAGTAACAGCCACTGATGGAACCTACTCGATCTACTGTAGTTCTGCTCAAACAACTGTGTGAGTGTGCGGTCGTTGAGTACGTTAGGTTCCATTAGATTAGTGGCTGTTTCACGGAAGTTGAAGTGTGAAATTACTCTGAAACATCAGGATTTTTTTGGCAATCGACACAGCATATCCCGAGTCTCGACTGCCAAGAATTCGCTTGCAATCAAGTTTAGACTTTAGACTAAAGTGATAAGTGATGATGACTGATAAACTAAATTAGCAATTACGTGATCATGTGAATAATAAGTAGGGCCTATTGTTTTATTTCCAGACAAATTGCGTGATACATTGTTGCAAATGTTACATACATTAAACATTTGTGTTGACCCTTTAGCTTGTTTTGTATCAGTAGGTGTATACGTAAACAATCTTTTAATGAATTAGTTGAATTACCTACCAATGAAACAGCAGAAGTGTTCACTGTTCAGTCTTATTTATATCGTAACTTGTACTATGCATGTGCATGTACTGTACCATAGTACTAGTATCATTTTTCCAATGTATATTACGATACTGTACATACATTATACAATATATTATATATAGCATGTAATTTAAATTTTATGAAGTACCTAGTATGTCATTTTTGTGTTTTAGTATATTAATTTTTATATTTTCCCCATGTTATTTGTTGGTTAACAAATTTCAAGTTGGAAGGTAAGCATTAATCAACATTACATTAATACGTGCATGTAAAGCTGTGTAGTGTGTACTGCTATGCATATTTGTGCAATGTAGGCTAGTGAATTGCTTGTAACACTCATTCATTATTTGTGCAGTGTACAGAACTACTAGGTACACCTACACACCATTGGCTCACAGGTACCGTATTTTATTTTCAGTTTTGTACATAAGTACTAGCTACAGCTAGATTTGTTCATGTGTATTTTCACTATTTTGTTTTGTCTTTGGTACTCAACTCGAAAATTTGCTCCTCAAAATTGAGTATATAGGTACTATACATAATATATTATAATATATAGATGTATATATTTTTAGGGGGCCACACCAGTACCCCCGACTGCCACACAGCCTCAATAGACACTATTAGTGGTGACTTCACAGCTGACTCCAAACAAACTTAACCAATCGGAGCCCGTCCCTTGCCAGACTCGACCAATCACATAGCCGTATCGATGATTGTTTGGATTCGGGCTGTGGTTTATAAGGGGCTGTGACGTCACACTAATAGTGTCTATTATACACCACTAGTATAAATATAATAATAATGTACTACTGTAATTTGTTTGGGAAAGGGAGCCCAACTGAGGGAATATTTTTTTACCTCTTTGTTTTACTAGTAGTACTACATGTATTTGGAAGAGATTGTTGAAAGCAGTGCTAAACCACACATCAGTAAACAAATACATCACAAGTGGTTGTATGCATCACCAATAAACAGTAAGTAGTACTCAACCCTAAAATGCACCCACCTACAGTTTCAATGACTAATTTGTACGAACCATTTATGTGCACTCCAGGTTTTATCCATTTCTTCTGGAGGATAGGCTTCATTGCGTACGTGGCTGTTACGATGATGTCGGCGTCTCTCACGCACTCCTCTGCGCTCTCGCAAGCCACCGCATGCTTTCCCTCGTCTGCCAACTCCTTGGCCAGCCTCTGAGCTCCTTCGTTCCTGTGATTCCATATCCGGATCTTGAACAAGTAATTCACATAACGTTAATCATACTTTGTTCATACATGTTGCCAAGGTTTAAATTTACTAGTATTTAATGATTATTTATCAGAGGTATTTTATGTACAATTTGTTTTGAAATTTTTATTGTTTTTGTATTTTATTGTTTATTATTTTATTTGCAGCTGTTGAATCAACAATTTTAATATCGTAAGTCATAACATAAGCTTTGTCAAGTTTTTTTAAAGATAATGCACATTGAGTTACTTACAGACTAGGTAAGCTATGACATTTATATTCTAGTACAAACATATTATACAAGTGTACTATGTTCTCTATTCTTTCCTGTCAACTCTTCTCCAATCTAAACTATACAAGTGAAGTGTATGCTGATTAGTATTACTTTTCCTAGTGAACAACAGTCTTGGGGAGAGCGCGCTACATGTAGCATGCTACTTTTACGTGTAGCGGAGCCAGTAGCGCGCTACTTTATAGGGCATATTGTACGGTAGCATGCTACAATTTTTGTAGCGTTAGCGTGATATTTGCGTACTTTAAGTTCCGGGA
>JAMZAV010011576.1:0-19355 GCA_024449915.1 Sweltsa coloradensis | reverse complement strand
CACAGAAAACAAATCGAAAACACAAAAACGTAACACAAAAACCAAAAACACAACGACCAGAGTGTACCGACAGTGCAACCTAGCACGGTCCAGTACACTACCCACTGGGGGTAGAGAACCCACCTTATCAGGCACGCAAGTGGTGAGCCGCGCCGTCGCTGGTCCGCTCCAAGCTCGTTCAGGGGCCCCAGGCACTGCTGCTAAAAGTAGGTCAACCACCCGAGAAGCGGCGTGGTGTGGGCTGAGGGCCCTAGCAAAAACTACGCTATGAGTTGAGGAAAGCAGGGGACAAACATGCACTATGAAGTGAAAAACTGTGTACTTTTAGTGGGCTTTACTGGCTCAAAACAATGAATTTAAATTACAACAATGAAGTTAGGTTTCATGTGAAGTTAATGATCGGATCCGAAATTTAGGCAAAAGAAAAATACATACATGAGATACCAGGGTTACAATAAAGATACAAGTAAACACCAAAGCTCTACTCATCCAAGTCCTCTCTGTCTCACTACAAAGTCCGATCCTGTTCCTTGGTCTTGAGTGAAGAGGGGGGGGGAAAAGATGTGGCTGCAAGCGGTGACGCGCTCCTGCGCGTAGGTAGGCCTAGCCTACGGGGAAGGCGTCCAGTGGCGGACGCGGACCTGGCGTCCGACTGCTTCCTTCTCGGCTACTCGCCCAGAATGTTTAATTTAGCTTACCACAGCCCCAGATGTTCTCGTAGAGGGAGAGATGCCCTTGGTCTAGCATCGTGGTGGTTACTCACCACGTGGTCTTATACTTTATTGGCACAAACACGTGCACCCTATCTCGACACCGCAAAGCCAATCCGAAGACAGGAACTATAAACTTGATGTGAGCGCATGCTCCCCGCAACTCTGTAGTGGTTTAGAAATTACCGTGCACTCGCCGGGTCGTCATTGTTAGACGTACTGTTGTCGGTTCCCCTTTACATAGGGTACACCAAAAACGCGTCGGATTCGTCCGAATAAGTTTCAATAAAAATAATAAAAGAGGTTAGAAAAAGACCAACTCCCTAGCCCTAGTCGGCCACTCCGTGATAGACGGAGGCTCCACGACCATGATGGCGCTCGCAGGGCAGGTCACCACGCTGGCACTACACGTGCACCCTCGGACTCAACCGTCCGGTTCCAAAGCGTGACCCACTGTGATCGAGGTGGTTGCTCCTGCCAGCCTCGCCTCGTCCGGGGTTTCTGCTTGGCCTCGCCATCCGGTCACGTGTGTCTCTCCGGACACTGCCATTGGTCAGTCTTCTTGGTTCAAACTTCCGCGGGTCGTTCGGGGTTCGCGATTCGTCGACTACAAACTTCGCAAAAATACACACTTCCGTTGGTTTTAGTCACCGACGTTGCCATTTATGCTTGCCGCATTCCACAACCCTTGCTCGCGGCCGTCGAAGGTTGAAGCCAACGCACTTTTCCAGGACGTTCCGTATTTAACATGGGGTGACGTCACTTCTAGGCCACTCTGGTAAACCCGAAACCAAAAACATGAGCCTCGGCTCCACAACTTCACATTCCACACCTTCAACCCGTAGGTTGGCCTTTGCATGCCTAGATGCAGATTCACACTGGCTTGAACAAGTTAGAAAAATATGACTTAAGGCCTTGAAAATATTGAAAGTCCCACATGATATGAAATACATAGATAGGTTTAAAACAGTGAAAAATATAAAAATACAAGGGGTAGGGCTGTAACGTTACACATGAAAGTACCGTATTGTGCCGAATATAGGCCGAACCTGAATATAAGCCGATTCCCTAACTTTTCCTGTTGGAATATAAAAAAACAAGTATAATATGCAGTATGTATATAGGCTAAACTACTAAGGGACTTTGAGACAAAATATTTTTAAAATTGTAGTCTTATATTCAGGACAATACAGACTTTCTAACCTACAACATGATTTGAACACCTATTCCTTAATTCTAATTCTGATTTCATGAATTGTGAAACATTATTGAATCTCGCTCTACCAGATACACCAAGGCGTCAGAATTAAATCAAAGGTAATCTTTTACCCACACCACCGACCCTCACTCAGCAAATCTCGGATTGATTCTAAAAAAAGACACCTTTTGAAATCACACTAAGCTAGCACCCAGCAGATGGGCAAGGAGTGGCGGCTTGCCTGATTTATGAAACTACAAAAACTGGCCCTAATTTATTTATTTATTTATTTATTTGCATTCTTATATTAACATTTGAGCATGTTACATTATTTATAAGACTTTCTTATTGCACTCATAATAATGTCATTAAGACATTAGAGTATTGAAAGTTATCCCATATAGGCACCGAGATTAGCCACTGAGCGCGCCACTGAAAATACACGAAGAGCTCTGGGTGGCTCCTTTTGGCATTAATTGTGTGAAGATTTGGCAATCACCCATCCTTTCCCATGTTATTTGTACATTGTTAAATTGCCGTTGTAAATCGTTCTAGTTGCTATGGATATTGAAAATCATGTATATAAACATCAATAATTTCGTTCTGTATCGTCGGCTGTACTAATCTAGTAGCCAAAACAGGACATTACGTCACATTTTACACTTTTACTAGGTCCCGATTCTAAAACTTGAGCTAGATTTGATTCGTACGTTTTGGTTGGTAATGGATCCAGTTGTGGAATGTCAAGGTCGTAAGAAATGCGAATATTTTGTTTAATTAGAGAAAATGCCACAACATTGGCCCTAGCCTAGACGTAAACACAACCAGATTATTAACTTTCTCAAATTAATAACAATAGAATGCTCAAGGAAAACCTACCTATAGTAAGAGCCTACCCCTAAGAATCCCGTGCGTTTACGTTTTTCGTAAAATTATATCATTTAAAATCCATTTCTTCCCGATTGAAAATATTACACACGTCTATTTGCATTCTGTCATTTCGTAGAGGGACACTTGACTGCGATTCATTTGTTCACATTTCGCCGACTGCATGGCCATGTAAATCATACAGAAACGTAAATATAAATTCCAGAAGCGCTTTGCAATGCAAAGTTTTTAAGTTCTTTGTTCTTATGAATTGTGAACAGTTGAATGTTACATCAACGAAATGACAGAATGCAAAAAGACATGTGTAATATTTTCAATCGGAAAGAAATGGATTTTAAATGGTATAATGTTTACGAAAAAAGTAAACGCACGGGATTCTTAGAGGTAGGCTCTTACTATAGGTAGGTTTTCCTTGGGCATTCTATTGTTATTAATTTGAGAAAGTTAATAATCTGGTTGTGTTTACGTCTAGGCTAGGGCCAATGTTGTGACATTTTCTCTAATCAAACAAAATAATCGCATTTCTTACGACCTTGACCTTCCACAACTGGATCCATTACCAACCAAAACGTACGAATCAAATCTAGCTCAAGTTTTAGAATCGGGGCCTAGTAAAAGTGTAAAATGTGACGTAATGTCCTGTTTTTGCTACTAGATTAGTACAGCCGACGATACAGAACGAATTTATTGATGTTTATATTCGATTTCCAATATCCATAGCAACTAGTACGATTTACAACGGCAATTTAACAATGTACAAATAACATGGAAAAGGATGGGTGATTGCCAAATCTTCACACAACTAATGCCAGATTTGACCACTCATGGCGCTAGTTGTATGAACGCACGGTGCCTATAGGCTACAAGCTAAAAACTAACTTATAACTAGGTACATAGGTAGGTATACAATATAAGTAGTGCCTGATGGCATGGTAGACAAAATTATTGGATGAGCGTAGCGAGCGAAGCGAAGATTCCATTTCACTACACTGGAGAAAAAAATCCGGAATGTTTTTTTTTTTTTTTTTTCCTTTCTTTCTGTATTTTTGTGTGTTTGTTAACACGATTCCGGCTAAACCGATACTCCGATTGCGATGAAATTTTATGGAGACCTTCGAAATCTCTGAACTTAGAACTGCCACGTTTTTGAGCGCAATCGGGAAATTTTTTCTCATAAAAAACGCAATTTTACGATTTTTTTCGATTTTTTAAAAAATTCTTCGACTTATAACACCTACATGCTTTATCCGATTGTAATGATTTTTTTACAGAACCTTAATTTTATGAATTAAGATATTTGTGTGAAATTTGAGCGTAATCGAAAAATTATTTCTCATGAAAATCAAAATTTACTGGTTTTTTCTTTTCTAAAACAATTCTTTGACTTATAACACCTACATGCTTTATCTTATTGTAATGATTTTTTCACAGAACCTTAATTTCGTGAATTAATATATTCGTGTTAAATTTGAGCGCAATCGAATAATTATTTCTTATACAAATTGCAACTTTACGATTTTTTTCTTTTTAAAAAATTACGTTTAATTAAAAAAAACAAAGTTAATTTTTTATTTTATTTTATTTAATTATAAAAATTAAGTTAATTTTTTATTTTATTTAATTTAATTTAAAAAAATCTTCGATTAAGTAATGATTTTTTCACAGAACAACAGAAAATCCGCGTAACACATGGCATCTCAATGCACCATATACGCTCATCCAACAACGCGGCGGGACTTAAGCGTTTTCCTAGTTAGGTAATAATCAGAGATTCATTTCTACACTAGAAATAAGCCTGCACTAAGGTTATGCAGTGTTTTGTATTAACTACATGCAGGGCCCAGTGTTTTAAAATGTCCAAATAAATAGGCTAAATGCAATAATAAAATAGGGCCGCCATTTTCCCTCACGGCCTGTTAGATGACGGCGAGTGATGGCTCATTCATTGAATATAACGACTCCAGAACAAACCGAATATTCACTAGCGAGGTCGATAACGGTAGGTATCTTCCAGACCCCTTGATTCAGTTCTGATGCTGAGTACTATTAGAATGCCACATTCCATTCAGCAAATTTATCTTTTCTTTTTGACTGCAATATTGTAACTTTCCATTCTATTTCATACTGGAAAACTAAATTCTTGTAACATGTCAAGAGGCCATGGTGTTTTAGATCAGCTTATACCTCCCAAGCCCAACCTTTCCCCGTTCCTCGACTGTTGTACTGAAAGTGATTCCATGGTTGCCAGGCTTACCCCACAACGCACCTCCGATGGGTGTTCCACCTCCTACCTCCGAGGCTAGCCTTCCTGGCCTTAGGAGCGAAGCAATGCTGCGAGTACCCTTCGGAGCTCCGCCCCCTTTCATCTCCCAGCACAACGACGACTCCATAGAGATGGAAATGGAAGAAGAGCAGCTTAAGACTAACAAAGGTAAATAATAGGCCTAAGTAAATAAGCGAGAGGAGTGAGCTCTGTACTCGTTTTACTCCTTTAATAATCATTCGAGGCACTGAATTCTCACAATGCTCTGAATCACGTGCTATTTCATTTTTCATCTTTTTGTTTTATGTTTGAAGCCACTTTTAGGTGCCCGATATTACGCACATGGCCTAGGCTACATAATTCGTGTAATATGGCAATGGCAGCAAATTTACATTTTGTTCACCAGGCATTAATTCTTGCTTCTAATTATTGTCGATCATAGCTTTATTTAGTTGTTGGCCAAGTACCATATTTACTCGATTGCAAGCCTGCCATTTTCACCATTTCACTACAGTAGTCCCCCAACAATTGGAACTCTTATAGTTTGAAATTTGGCAAATTTTGAACAAAGCCATTGGTCCCGAAGATCAATATAGGACTTAACATGTTATTTTATTTGTTTACTTTGAAATTCAGTATAATTCGTATTTCACAGTCATATTGAGTCCAATGTTTGAAATTCAATGCGATAAATCAAAGAAAGGAGTCTTGTTTTTGGAACGGAGTGTAGCGCGTAAAGCTGCGGTGTCACCCGGCGGAAATCCCCGGGCTATTTATAGCTTGAGTCCATTGTCCAGCGCTCGTCTTACGAGATAAACAAAGTCTGGAAGGTTGCCAAGGGAAGCAAGCATTCACTTCCTGACGCCTCGTCGAGTAGATTTACAGTGGTAGACGTGTTTTTCCCTGGTCTGTGTAGTGTTGAGTGACGTGCTCGTACCAGGTAAAACATGTGATAAAATGATGTTGAAGAAGAAGATAGAAACAAGGAAGGAAGTTGACCTGAAAAAATCTACAAAAACAAAAATTGCGGAACGTTTTAGTATCCGCGATGCAAAGATGATCCAGATAGCGCTTTTTGCGTTTTTTGTTAGTTGCCGAATGATGCACAAGCAACACTGTAAATTAGGGCTGTGCGAGCAGGGATTTTTTAAGTCGAGCGAGATCGAGCGAGAATTTGAAAAAAATCTTGAATCTCGAGCGAGATTCGAGATCGAGCGAGATCCGAGATCAAGCGAGGTCGAGCGAAATCGAGCGAGATCGAGCGCACTGAAATTGTTGTAGGACCCCAAAGAAAGAATCGCCTACACAAAATAATTAGGCCTAGGCGGCTTCAAAAGTAAAAAATAGGCCCTAGGGCCTACTTAAAAATAATATTTAAAAAGTAAACAACATTTCTCAGTTCAGTGCATAGGGGCCTAGGGTTTAGGCGTGGAGTAGCCAAGGCCTAGCCCTAGCCTATCTATGGCAGAGGTCCTAGGCTACATGTTGAATGAAATATAATTTTTGTTTCTACCTTTATTAGTTGAATCACATTAATTTGGTACTGAAAATATTTAATAAATAACAACACCTGGCAGTGACCTCAGTCGCAACGAGATAGGAATGTCGTAAGAAAAACCGATAACGTAGTTTCTCCGTTACAGTCGATAACGAGTCGATAAAGCGCTCTCTGCTCTCTACCGCCAACTTCACAAATCACGCTTCAGTTCAGTAGCTCGCTCGATAGAGTGCGCTACCAGTGACCAGTCAAATGCGCGATCTGTGTGCGCGTCGACAGACGCATGCGCGTTGGCAACGAATTTGTGAAATTTCGACTAGGCCTAAAATAAAATGTAGATGGATGTCTTGTTGTCACTTATTGGGTGTATGCTAGTACTAGAAGTACCTAGCCTAGCTTTCGTTCTGTAGAACTTCTCTAGAGGAAAGTGTTTTAAAGTGAAGCCTATTTTATGCGTCATTTGTTAGTAGGCCCTAGGCCTCCGATCTGCGGGTTTATCAAAGCTCCGATCACGGAATGGAACCGGGACTCTGTTAGGCCTAGGCCTACAGCCTTTGGCCTAGGCCTAGAGATTTCTCGACAATGTGGCATGGCAATATGAAATTATTACGCAAAAATCGGGGAATAAAATATATTACTTTACCACGTCGCATAACGCAAGGTCCCGCATAATTACGACCACCGTGGTTCGTGACTGAGATATCTCGAGACTAGATTTTTCGAGCAATTTGAGATTGAGATCGAGCGAGACTCGTTTTTCCGAGCAGTATGATCTCGAGATCGAGCGAGATTCGAGCAGCACTTTAATCTCGCTCGAATCTCGAAAAGTCGAGACTCGCACAGCCCTACTGTAAATATTCTTAGCCACAAAGATCGTAAAAGCAATCTACATCATTCAGTAGGCCTTGTATAATCTACGTGGTTTGATCTGCAAACTAGGCCAGGCTCCAAGATGCTTGGCTTTGGAAAAAGACTTTATTTGATGTTTGTTTTTTACAACATTCTACACAAACACAAGAATCAACAATCCAATAATTATTGTCACTGTCAGCACCACTACTCTTGTACATCGCCAACTATGTTGTGTTAAAAAAGAAGACGGTAGGTAATCCAGAAGGCCCTGGACTTTTCTCAATTTTTGTAGCCACAGTGCTGCTTATGCATCCTTCTGTAACTAAAATTGTGAAGCTTTTCTCTATATCTGCTAGATAGCATTTGTGTTCCTTTGCATCGCAAATACCGGCTTCCACATTTTCTATTTGACAGCGATGTAAACACATACGTCGTCTGCTCAGTCGCGATCTACAGATAGCTCCGCCCACCCCCGCTGCACGAGTGGATCAACCACCTGTGTTCCTCGACACCGACAGTCGACATCAGACGGCTAGATAGCTCCTCCCTCGCGCTCTCGCTGTCAACTCATTACGATTGTGTAGCTCTCTGTTCATATTTTGAAAAGCTTCACTGAGCTTGCAATTATAGTGAATTTCCCAAAAAATACGTTCAAAGTGATCATTACATTGGGTACACGACTCCTACCCGACTCCGTTTTCAAGGAGTCGATTCCTTCGAAAGTGGGTTACTGTGTCGGATATTGGCGGTTTGTTTGAAGTTGGACTTGGACGCTGCTCATAGTGTTGAATTTCTGACTTTTGTTAAGTTGCGCACAGCTGGTGCTTTACTTTTTCCCTTCCACCTCGCCTACGCGCTAGCTCGCACTCCTTCCTCGCTCTATCTCTCTCCCTCCCCAATTCTGTCTCTACCTTGGTCTGGACATTGTAGTGTAACTCAAGCTGCCGGCGGCTGTGCTGATAACATGAATGAAATTGCACTTGTGTTCTCGTTACCTCATAAGTCATAACGTAAACAAAACAAAGCAGCGAGAGTTTTGGACCAAAGCCAAGACTTACCAGCGAGCTAGCGATACGTAGTTGTCATGGGGAGAGGCAGCGTTGTGCAACTAAAGTAGTGGGCTAAAAATAACTTACGTCGTAAAAAGTCAAAAACCAAGTCAACCTTTCCGGCAACCAATAAAGTATTGTTACTTTCTGCCAAAATATTTCTTTTTTGCTCTCTCCTGGAACAAATTAGGCCTGTAGATAGGGCTGTGAACGGGTACCCACCCGTTGGTAGAACCCGGGTAATTAAATGAGTCGTCGGGTACTCGTTTGACTGTTTTCCGTCTCAAATTCCGCTCAATTACCGCCGCCGCCAGTCAGTCTTTCACTCGACAGTGCAGCGGTGGCAGTTAGTGATTCGTCATTAATTAGCACTCGAATTTCGCCTGTATCGAGCTCGAGTGAGTGACGTCACCAATGCCGACGAGAGCCTAACATTACCCGGAGAACGGGGAAGGCCCCATTCGCGCACACCACTATTTATTGTAATATTCCGATACATGACTGGTGGAGATATTATGCATTCCAGCAATATCAGTTCCTTCTGTAGGTGCGTTTTCAACAGCTGGATATTAGGAACGAGCATCTCTGGCGCCCGAGACAGTCGACATGGTCACGTACATGAGAACATGTGTTAAAAAGTGACGACCTGTCAAAATAAAGCAAATAATTGACCAACTTTACAAATATTTTTTTCAGTTTCTTTGTAATCGCAAAAAAATATAATTTCGGGTACCCGACCCAACCGTAAGTTTGGCGGGTACCCTGGGAGGCATTTTTACTAATTTGTACAGCCCTACCTGTAGGAGGGTGTTTAACATTGGTGAAGGTCAACTGCTTTTACCTTATCTTTATCTCCGGTCGAGGAGTCCAGTCCTACTGCCTCCAATATTTCCTACCCAATGTCATCACTAGTTCAAAGTTATCTGTAACAAACACCACTCATACTCGCCCGACGCTCGTGACATCCCATATCGTCGCCCCCCCCCCCTCCCCCCTCCTAAGCAGCTGGCGAGTAGCTAGTCAAAATGGTCTTTCTTGTCTTACAAAATAAACCATAATTTAAAATTTGTCATCAGTAGGACTGCCATTAACGTCATCAATAACATACTCGGGAACCTATCTCAAATTCATTCCAGTCAAGCTCACGATCAGTTGCTCTCTCTCTTTCTCTCTCCCGCGCTCTTTCTCACAGTGTCACGTGACTCAAGAGTCTCGACCTTGAGTGGGTAGCTAGAGCTACAAAACGATTATCCTTGCGCCATCCAAATGCACATGCAACCCTACCGAGATCCACTCGAGTACAGAGACGAGCTGACACAGACAGCTGCACTACACTACATTTGAAAAACGTTTTTGTCACTCTCTGTGTTGTTTAGTCGGGCCATTGTTATACTCACAGTTAACAGGCGCAGACAAATCACAAACCGGTTTTTCAGCCACGGGCAGTTAATCGGTTAAGGTTTCCACCCCTATATTCTACTGGACTAAATCTAAATATATGAAACCATGCAGTAAGGGGAAAACATTCAATTGGCAGTTTGTGTGTACTATGAATAACTGCAGTGCCATTGTACCTCTTCTTCTAATGAACTAGATTTGAGTATATTTTGTGCAGTCTATGCTGTAGTAAGTGCTGCATAGTACCTATCTCTAACCTAACCTTTTTTCTAGGCTTTCCTGCCCAGATTCGGCTGAGCGACCAACTGATGGCAGCAATACGAGGCCAGGGGCCGTTTAGTCACCAAATGTCGATGCCTCCTCCACCCCTTTTGCCGACCCTTGAACTGCCTTCGAAGGACAATCAAAACAAGGACAAGGAGGGGGGAGATCCTCAGGGAAGAAGGGATGGAAGGAGAGATAGAGACGACAGGTTCGTAAACAGCACAAATTATTAGTAATCCCTCGATAATTCAAACTCTGATAGTTCGAAATTCGGTGTATTTTTGGACAAAAACATCGGGGCTTGACCATCAATATAGAACAACATATTATTTTATTCGGTTACTTTGAAATTAGGCGGGTGGCGGCATTCACTTCCTGCCGCCTTGTCGAGTAGATGCACTGTGGTAAACGCGTTTGTTCCGGTCTGCATAGTGTTCAGTGACGTGAGTACTGCGTAAAGCGTGTGATAATATGAAATTGAACGAGAATATATAAATATTGAAGGAAGTTGACACGAAGAAATCTACAGAAACACAAATTGTGATACGTTTTAGAATACCGGCTTCCCTGTTTTTTATTTGATAGCGACGTAAAAACGTACCTCGTCTGCTTGGTCGCAATCTACAGATAGTTTTGCCCACCTGCACTGCATGAGCCTGTTGCTCAAACTTGCATTTGTCAATGAGCTTTTTTGGTGGGATTTTGAAGTTTGGATTTTTTGGTAGACTAAACCAGGGCTGCCACTGACATTTTTTTCAAATCCTGTTGGAGGACGTTAAAAATCCGCAAATATCCGTGAAAAGTCTAAAAACGTTAATTTCATTGAACAAACTATGAAAATGGCTAAATGCGATGTTTATATTTTGTTACCATCATAACCTAAAAGTTGCCAAGGGCCTAGGCCTATGCACAGACGAGAATAAATGAGCCTGAAACATCCGTAGTTGCTTGAAAAGATTGAATAAAAATGTAAAATGTTACTTATTTAACCTACAGAAAATCTGTTTTAAATCTGACCTGGTTAAAAAATTCTTAGGCCTAGCCGCCTAGGCCCTGGAATGTTGCATCAAATTTTGACCTAGGCCCATGTGTTGTGTCTATTAATAACATTGCAGTCTTGCAGAACTTGTTAATAACATTTTAATCATATACTAATTCTATTTTTCATGTTTAATATCACATAATCCAAACTTTATAAACAAAAACGAAAGAAAACAATTTTGTAGGCTCCAATCTCCATTGTTTGTCCTTGGCTGTTCAATTTATCTTGCATTATCCCAAAAGCAACTGTTCTGGCTGTTACTACTTCACAGAAGCAGTTTCTACAACGTCTGGGACACGGCTCCACCCTTGCTCCGGCCCCTATCTAAAGTCGAATCGATTATCGCCCCGCCTTCAATGTTTACAATCGAAATAAGCCCGCGCAGATTCAAATATACGAAAAAAAAAGCATAGAAAACGTAATAAACGAAATATCCGTAAATAAGACTAAAAATCCGTTTATCCGTTTTGCACCCTAAATATCCGTAAAACGGATAAAACCGTTAAAACGGCAGCCCTGGACTAAACATTAATTAACTATTAAAATTTGTGTTAATCGTAACCAAAAGTTATTGCAACATTTGTGACTACAAAGTTAATTTCTCGATTTGGTTAGTCGGGGACATTATAAATAATGTTCGGCTGTCAGTTCAAAGGCAACAGATATTCGTTGCAATACTGTTCCTTCCATTCAGATCTGTAATGATTAATACAACACAATTCAGAAGTTAAATAGTTACCGTCTCGGTGGTCTAGTTGGCTATGGTCAAGTTGGCCAAGGCGCCTCACCTGGAATTTGGGAGACTCGGGTTCGAACCCCGATCGGATGGACTTTTTACCTTCTGAATTCTTTAAATATTTACAAAAATTAATAATTTAATACTTCAATTTTAATCTGCTAGCTCGAATCTTGCTCAAAATTCAAGAATATTTTAAATATTTCTGCTCCCACAGCCTTAACGACAACGCAACGTTGCGCCCCAAACTAGAGATGAAGTGATTGAAGTCATTACATAAGCTTTGGCTATACAGGGCTCAATGTTAAAACGTGAATTTCTTTTAATTCAAACTGGGATTTTTATGGTCTCTTGGACTTTGAATTAATTATACTGTAAATATGATTTTTGTCATGACTTTTGACTGTATTTAATTGTAGGCTCTTTTTTTAGCAGCCTGTTAACTCTTCTCCAATCTGATTTGGACTTGAGTCCATCAGTTCTTTCTTGTCTTAGGAGTTTGTAAACGATGACTTTGTAGCCGTCCTAGCAACAAAGCACATAGGCCTAATAAATTCAGAGTTGTTCTGAATCAGCCTTGTCGGCCTGGCGTTGATCTGCGGGTGTTCGCACTATCCATACCATAACACTGATTGCTATATTTCCTATTAAAAATAACGATCTTTGGTTGGCTATCGCTCACTCGTCTATTGCGTCGGGGCCTACAGGGTTGGTTTGGTCTCTTTGATTTTCTGTCCACCACTGAAAATCAGTTATATAACTGAGTGGGTAGACTCTAAATACATTTTTTTAAATTTTTTTAATAATATATCATTAATATTGGAATATATTTATATTCAAACTTAATTTGACAAGTGTTTGTTTCATTCCAGGGTTCCTAATGACCGAGACAGAGATAGAGACAGAGGAAGGGACCGTGACAGAGACCGGAATCGCTGGGGTGACAGAGATCGCGATCGAGACCGAGGAAGGGGCAGAGATCGAGAACCTCGAGATAGAGAGAGTAGAGACAGGGACAATAGGGGGGCAAGATCGTTGTCGCAGAATAACGATGTTGCACCGCCAAAAGGAGGGCCGTGGAATAACAATCAAGAAGGCGAAACTAAGCCAACGGAAAAACTCACCTTATCTGAGCGATTGCAAATCTTGGCTGACGGCGGAACTCTCAGCAAAAGAGAAGTGAACACAAAGGACAACCGGAATGACACTAGAGAAGCAAAGGGTGATAGTAGAAATGATAGCCGTAATGAGAACAGAAATGAAAATAGGAATGAGAATAGAAATGATAATAGAAATGATGATAGAAAAGATAATAGAAATGATAATAGAAATGATAATAGAAATGAAAATAGGAATAATAGAAACCAGTTTGGTGGGCGTGATTCGCGAGACGGTCGAAGAGACCGCAGCGAGTCAAGTGAACGCAACAAAGAGCGCGAGTCTTCTATGCCCAAGATCTTGGGACCTCCACCCTCGCTGCTCGACCTACCAAAGTTGCCTGTGCCCGAGGGCCTAATTGAGGGTAAGATGTGTAACATTACCGCATGACTGTTGCATTGGGCCCCATTTAGACAGTTCAAGATTTCTTGAATTCAGTGACATGATGATTGTACCCAAATCCAATACTTCCTTTTCATCGATAGTTTTTTTCCTTGAATTCAATGAATCTTTAGTATCCATGGAGCATAGATGGTCCAGCAGATATCTCATGCAACAATGTAATTTTAACTCTGCAGGGATTTGCAGATTACGTCTTCAGCACTGCAGCCTAGGATATTATGACAATCACAAACTACTACATAATGCATTAATTTGTGCCATTGTCTAACTTTATTTTGTGGCCCTACATTATACTTAGGGATGTCAAACGATTAAAATTATTATAATCGATAATCGAATTCACTTTCACCTCCATAATCGAGCTCCATAATCTCCATAATCGAGCTCCATAATCGAGCATAATCGAGCGAGCCGTTTTGTACAATGTCGGTATAGTAGCAAGTTTCTTTCAAACTTCGGTCTGGTTCGGTTAGTTTGAATCGCCCGCGCAAGGCATGAGTTCGCATCGGCGCCGTGGCGGGGACTTGTGCACTCACAACAATCTCGAAGAAGACAGTCGGGAGCATAATCAAGAGGAAGTGGCGGGGTAGATAAAGCATACGTAGAGGTAGTGAAAAATGGTGATAACGAAATTCGCGATTTTTTTTAGATATCCATTTTATTGCCAAAAAAGAAATATTGTCGACGAATTGCATCATTTAGAGATGGAAAAAACACATTTTGAAAACGCGAATTTCGCGAAATCTCGTGTATATCGCGAAATAACGAACGAAATTGTATAAAACTGGTCAAAACGCGAATTAACTCGCGAAATTAAGCATTTTAGAGCTCAAAATGTGGGGGGATGGTGGAGGTGCCGGTCCAGAATTTTTGTGAATTTTGGTGGAGGTGCCGGTCCAGACCGAACATTACGCGCGCAGCGGGCAGTACATCGTTTCGTGACGTCACGGGTTCCACGGAAATAGACCGCCAAAATTACGACGCGTATAAACGGACTCCGCGGCAATAGTCCACCAAAATAATGGTGCGTACAAATATTTATTTTTGCTTGGGAATCGATTCTGAATAGATTTGTGGGTCACAATGATCGATTCTAACATATTGGAATTTATGTCATCCCTACTTAAAAGGCTTAAAGGGATTTTTTTTTTCATTTCATTTCATTTTTTTTTTTTTTTTTAGATATAGGCCTATGTTTTTGACCATTTAAATGAAATCGCGAAAAACGCGAAATTTGGGTTTTATAAAACGAAATTTGGATTTTTATATCACCATTTCTCATTACCTCTAAGCATACGAGATGAAATTGGCATCAATGCTGTGATCAAATTCAATTGTTTGATGCCATGTTGTCGAAAACTCTTGGCCTAGGCCGAAACACAACACCAGAGCAATCACTTTTGTCACACTCAAGATGCCATGTTACGTAAAGGTGCAACTACTGCTCGGCGTTTCAGGCGCGTTGAGTGCGTTTACTGTGTTTATTGACTGCCGCGCCAACTACGCCGCGTGGAACGCTTAAACAGAATGCAGCTTTAACTCCGCCCACTCCTTCCGACCTTGCACGGCCAGCGCATGCGCACATGATGACAAGGCAAGGCTGGTACGAACGATGTATTTTGCGACGTCGCTTCAATCAAATGTGGATCGGGAACAATCTCGCGTGCTAGAAATTGATGGAAACGTATCTCACGGGCGAGCAAGACATTAAATCGGCGGTTATCACGGCGTATTTGGCGGGAAAACGTAACGTACGGGAACGTTTCTCGCGGGTAATAGGCGGCGGATCTTAAAAAACGCAAAAATTTAAAATCGATTATTTAAAAAAAAAATCGATTAATCGTTTTCAATTAATAATCGATTAATCGAATCGATTTAATCGTAATCGTTGACACCCCTAATTATACTGCATTATAAGCAAATACTGTAATAGGAATTGCATCGCTATTAATATGAACTACCGAAGGGAAATATTGGGGACAAACAAATGACAAACAATTCGATGAAGTTCCAGGCCAAGTCACCGCCGCCCCACTGGCGCTATTATCATCTTAATCGATAAAGAAGTCCAACTTCTTGATCTCTAATGGTGTTTGATTCTAAGACCATATGATTTTTGTCGCTTTAAAAAAAACTACATCACTTCACACACATCACAATCGTTGACGACGAATGCCGTGAAACGTCAAAATATTAAATACGGTTGAATGTGGGTAAATGTTTTGGCTTAAAGCAAACTCTCTTTATTGATGAGGATATTTCTGACGTAGTAGACCTAAGCCTAGGACCTAGGCCGACAATGTGTATTGTTTACGGTTTCGATTTGAATGCCAAGGGCGTACTTACTTCTGAAAACGGTATTGTGGGCCTGTGGCCTTTTGCTTAGGCTAGGGCCTACACTTACGTCCGTAAAGGCTCATTCATAACCAGCTTAGGCCTCTAACTTAACAGCTAACATAGCCTCTAACTTTAAGTGGCTGTTCATGATAGATGTTTTTAAATCAATCACAACAATACAGATTTGCAGTGTTTACTTTTATCGAGCCAATGCTTGTTGCCAATGCCAAATTGTCGGCTTGAGTCACTCTCTGATTGGTTCATTCTTAATGTTAAGTTAGCTGCTAAGTTTAAGTTTGGAGTTTGCAAACTTTCTGCTGCTGATAAGTGTAAGTTAAAGGCTAATTTTTGTCATGAACAGACATGTTGTTTTCCATAAGACAAACCTTTAAGTTAGCTACTAAGTTGATTGTGAATGGCCCTTAAGGCTTAAAAACAAGGCAAATCTAGTTTTATTACGCACAAAAATGTCAGTGACACCTGCGCGACACTAAAGTACAATAACAAAACAATACAATTGAAATTTGACGTTTCGTCTGTCATTTGTTAATAGCAGCGTCACTGCACATCGATAATCTACTTACCGTTTTTTAGGGTTGTGCGAACCGTTCGAAAAGACAAACCGAACCTTAAATCCGGTTCGGTTCGAAAATTATTTTGAAAGTCGAACCTCGAACCGAACCTTTAAATTCCCGATTACGGAAAGCCACGCCTTCCGGAGCGACGCTTACAGCATCGATCGATCGATACAAGTCTACCGCGGTCGCCGCTCGATAATCGAAAGTCAAATTAGCGCTGTAAGCAGTGCAAATGCAACTTGCAAAATCTTAAAATGGCGGATTTTTCTTGACGCGTAAATATTCTGGACACTTGAGATAGCAAGAAATAGTTATTTATTGTTGATGCTGGTGGATTTTCTTCAGGCGAAATAGATTATAATGGCATCGACGCGTAATTTTTATCAATCTACTAATGAGTTTTCATCGGAAAGTAACGGTCCAAATGTAAGCAGTCCGAGCTAGGCCTAGCCCTAGGCTGCGGTAATGTCGATTTTGTCTTCAGGTTTGGCTATGAAAGTGACATTGCCGCTTTATTTCATTGTTATTTCTCTATGATTTCATCGATCTTGTAATGATTTTTCATTGGGAAGTGATGACGGTCCGAGTGTAGGCCTAGAGTATCCCGTAAGCATACCTAGGCCTAGCCCTAGGGCTAGGGTGACCTAACCAAGACGCGTGTTTTTTTAACAGTTCCATTATTAATGTTGATTTTGATGTGTTATTGATCGATCTTATTATGATTTTTCGTCTGAAGATGGTTAGGCTAGGCCTAGGCTACCCTACCCCTAAAATGTTTTCCCCACATGATAAAAAATAAAAATACATTAGAAGAATCCCTGGACATTTATGACAAGAATGCGCTGTATTTGATACTTGTAAGTTGTAATATTATAATTGTGCGAGATAAGCCAGGGAACCTAGGCCCTAGGCTTAGGCTCCTCAGCCTAGATTTGGATCAATGATCAGTTTTTCTTCAGTGCCCATGTGAATCCCTTCCCCTTTGAAAAAAAAGGTTAGGTTCGAGGTTCGCGAACCTTATAAATACAGGTTCGAGGTTCGGTTCGAAATATAAAAATCCAGGTTCGCACAACCCTACCGTTTTTAGATTTCAGTGCTTTTAGTAGTTTCACATTTGAGTTACCCACAGCGCGCAGAACGTTAGATTCCCTTTTGACTTGGTAGTTGGAGGACCTCCCCAACTTTTTAGTGCACGGAAAACATAGTCGTGTGTTTTTCCATGAAATGTAGTCTACAAATAATAAATATATGTACGGTATCTAAAATAAAACCGCTTACGAACTAAATTTGGGATTTCCCAAAAAATAAAGCCATTTCTACGGATCTCTACTTAAGTCATGTGTATTGTTAAATTTTTCCTCAACCTGTAAATCTCGGATGGATTTATATAAAGTAGGTCCGTAGTCATCTGTATTAGTGATGACATCGGGTAGTAAATATTGGAGTCGACTCCGGAGCCTTGGGAACCGGGTAGGAGTCGACTCCCCGATCCGCAATAATTTTTTATTTTTTTTTTTTATGCAAAAGTTATTTTTAGCCCACTACTCTAGTTAAATAAATAATAAATAAATTGTATGAGTCTACCCACTCAGTTATATAACTGATTTTCAGTGGGGTTGCACAACGCTGTCCGGCCATTCCCCCTCCACCCGCTACGTATCACTAGCTTGCTTGTCTCTTGGCCCGGCCAAGACTCTCGCTGATTTGTTATGTTTACGTTTTGAGATAAGATAACGACTAACAAGACAAGTGCAATCTCATTCAATTTATCAAAAAAAAAAAAAAAAATTTTACCCGACTCCTTGAAAATGGAGTCGACTCCAACAGGAGTCGGGTACCCGAGTACCCGATGTCATCCCTAATCTGTATCCATAAATACAATGGACGAGTAGTCTAACTCCGCCCCCTGACGTCACGACTCAAACATGTGATCAAAGATGGCCGTACTGTGGGACGATTTTAACTGACAGCCTTACTGTACCATACTAAAGACTGGATTGCTGGATTGAAATGGTTCAATATTGTGTTGTTTCACGATGTTCGTCAAGAGCTAAAATAGGAGGGGTGTCTTAACACTCGTTTCCGAAGGATATCAAGTTAAGAAATAAGACGTGGGAAGTTAAAATCAGATAGATAAGAAATGTTTTACGAAAACATGTGATACCATGCTTGTAGGCCTATAATGTTCTTTGCATTTCGTGGATTCAGATTACAAGCAAATTCCTCATGGCAAACTTAAGTGTTTGCGAGATGGAGCCCTACCCATGTATTTACCCATTTTTTTATTTCCCGGACTGGCCAACTATCTTCATTCTAAACTGAATGCTTATAGTTGGCATGGCAGGCTAATGAGTAGAGGTAAAGAGAAATGGTGATATAAAAACCCAAATTTCGTTTTAAAAAAACCAAATTTTTGCCTTTTTCGCGATTTCAAAAAAATTGTCAAAAACGTTACTAAAAAATAAAAAAATCACTAAAAAAAAATTGTACGCACTGTTATTTTGGTATACTATTTTCGCGGAAGCCGTGATACGCGCCGTTATTTTGGAGGTATATTTCCGTGAAGCCCGTGACGTCACGGTACCCCGCCTACCGCGCGCGTAATATTCGGTCTGGACCGGCACCTCCACCAAAACTGGACCGGCACCTCCACATCACTTTACATTTTGCACACTAAAAGGTCCAATTTCGCGATTTAATTCGCGTTTTGACCAGTTTGATGTAATTTCGTTCGTTATTTCGCGCTATACGCGAAATTCGCGTTTTCAAAATGTGTTTTTTCCATCACTAAATGATGTAATTCGTCGACAATATTACATTTTAGGCAATAAAAAGGACATTTAAAAAAATTCGCGAATTTCGTTATCACCATTTTTCACTACCTCTACTAATGAGTAGACCTGTTTGACGCGGCCCTATAATTCTGCACAAGAGAGAGGCCTAAGTACTAGACAGGTACTTTTATTTTTTTGGGTTGGGTAG
>JAMZAV010011575.1:0-18458 GCA_024449915.1 Sweltsa coloradensis | reverse complement strand
CAGCGTACTCGATACCCAGGACACATCCGCCACTCACAGAACAGTGCGTGCCCAACGTGCCTGCACCACTGTGTTTGCTGGGAACAAACACACAAAAATTCAAACAGAAAAAAACAGAAAAACGAAAAAAAATCGTAAAATTGCTATTTCATAAGAAATAAATTTTCGATTGCGTTCAAAAAGGTGGCGGTTCTAAGTTCAGAGATTTCAAACGTCTCCAGAAAATTTCATCGCAATTGGAGTATCGGTTTAGCCGGAATCGTGTTAACAAACACACAAAAATACAGACAAAAACAAAAAAGAAAAACGAAAAAAGAAAAAAAATCGTAAAATTGCAATTTTAAGAGAAATTATTTTTCGATCGATTTTTTTAACCGTTCAGTTCTAAGTTCAGAGATTTCAAAGGTCTCCAGAAAATTTTATCGCAATTGGAGTATCGGTTTAGCCAGAATCGTGTTAACAAACACACAAAAATACAGAAAAAAGAAGAAAAAACATTCCGGATTTTTTTGTCTAGTGTAGTGAAATGGAATCTTCGCTTCGCTCGCTACGCTCATCCAATAATGCTTTAGCGGTATCAAGGAGATTGCTAGAGATTTTATAAGGTTTTATTCCCGCGTCTTAATTATATTCCGTGGTGTGTAATGGGGGGGGGGGGGGGAAGGGGGAGGGGGCATACGGCGTATGTTTTATTTACCCCTCCGTCCGAAAAAGAAAAATCAGGGAATATTATGCTGAAACGCTGTATATCTCTTGGTTCAAATGAGGAGATCCAGTGTCAAGTCACAGAACATAATAATTTAGCAATCACAACAATCACTTAAACCAACAACCACTAACAAAAGTTATTTAGAAAATCATACCTTAAACGCGTTAAAATACTCGCAATTACACTCAAAGAATCGGAAAAAAATCCGGTCTGTGTCAGGACCCGCATTTGAAGAGGCTCGCTACTTCTAGCTCTAGCTAAAGCGGCAATAGTCCAGCTATTGCTAGCCTACTCTAGCTAGCCTACTTCTAGCCATTGCTAGCTAGAAAAATGGCTAGAGAAAGCTAGCTAGAATTTTTAGCAGGGATAGAAAACCTTCACAATTGTATTGCTGAAGATTTCATGCCGATCGGTTGGTTAACGGCCGAGAAAAAAGCAATTTGCTGGAAGTCAACGTTATATTCAAAATACTGCCTATGATCCCTTGTCCTATATTCTCTTTAGAACAAATCCGACTCCGTGATTTGTCACGAGAATGTCGTTGGTGTCGGTAAAAGATAACCCTTATTTACTTCTGAAGCCGATCGTACCCTTCTACATTTGCGCATTCTTAGTTCATAAACGTACACTGCCCCGTAACTAGGGCTACATCCTTGAAGCTTGGCAAAATAGAACTATTACGGTACGTTTAAATTATTTTTAACTAGGCAGCTTCGCAAACGCTTTTTAGGCGCGTTGTTGGATGAGCGTAATCGGTACATTGAGCTGCCGCCCATGTGTTCGAATGCCAAATGCGAAATGAAGTACCAGGTTGACGCGCCCCTGATTCTCATGTCGTCGTCGTAAAAATTAAAACAATATTACCAAGCGTATCTCGCAGGTCATAGCAATGGGAAAACGAAATCAATTTAAATACCATATGCATAACACAATGGCAGCTCAATGCACCAATTACGCTCATCCAACAACGCGCGCCTGAAAAAGCGTTTGCGAAGCTACCAAAGAAAAAGCAATATTGGAGACAAGACAACAATGAAAAATTAGGCCCGTAGGACGCACGAGTTTCTTTGGATTTTCTTTGGTTAGGTTATACCGCCTGCTTGATGTAATTTTAAATTGTTTTTTAACGTAAAATTAAGATACACGCTAAAAGTTATTCTTCAATTAACCTAAAATTCACATGAATATATTAATTCATAAAATTAAGGTTCTGTGAAAAAATCATTATAATCGGATAAAGCATATAGGTGTTATAAGTCAAAGAAATTTCTGGAAAAAATTGAAAAATTGCAATTTTCAAGAGAAATAATTTTTCGATTGCGCTCAAATTTCACACGAATATATTAATTTCATAAAATTAAGGTTCTCATCAAAAATCATTACAATCGGATAAAGCATGTAGGTGTTATAAGTCGTAGATATTTTTAAAAAATCGTAAAATTGCGATTTTCATAAAAAAATATTTTTCGATTGTGCTTATAAAAACGTGGCATTTCCAAGTTCAGAGATTTTGAAGGCCTCCAGAAAATTCTATCGCAGTTGGAATATCGGTTTAGCCGGAATCGTGTTAAGAGTGCTGTTTTAACCCGTGGGAATTTACGTAGAGAGAGAGAGAGCATGCTTTACCGGACTCAAAAGGCAGGACTAGCGATATTCCAATCATGATTTTTGAGCCAATAACAGCGCGGGCGAGCTATATGATTCAGTCACCCGAGATACGTGTTACGCTGTGCACTCGCTGACTGACTGAGCGGGTCCCACTGCGCATAGACCCCGCACGAAGTTACATGAGTGAATAATTGTAGCTTGTTAGTTGTTTCAAACACAATCACTTCGCGATTGTCTACGGTATTTTATTATACTGCACGTCTTTAATCTCTCATTCCCAATAGAATATGATTATTTTATTACACATATTATTAGGATACTATTAATCGTTATAGGCTACTGGAAATACGAGTAGGCAATTAATAAAACAACGAATAAAAACTAAAAAAATGTAACCTGGTACTGCGTTTGTCTTGAGCGACTTATTGTTGAATTACGAATGAAGGAAACGTGGAGACACAAGTGGAATGGTGGCATCCATGTCAAGGTGAAGATAAGCAGTGCTAGGAACTATCAAATTCAATTCATTTTGCAATCATAAGATGTCTTGTTTCTCGCTTCTTACATCGCGGTTAATAATCAATCGTACTCAGCCTACAGAATTCGTTACTTCGTTTAAATGACCAAGACAAGAGGACGTATAATCAAAGATTAGTAAAAATTAAATCGAATACTAAATAAATTTGATTCTCAACAATAAGCGTTCTGGTCGTTTGTATGGTGTAGGAGGGGGATAGTGCTGCGTGGCTGTTTACAATAAACAGATCCTCACATACATTGCAGATAGAATTTTGTGCTGTGTGTGAATTTTGTGTCGTATTTGATAGATGAGAGTTTTCCCTTACATCTTCTTCCCATAGTATCCAAATACGCATTTACAGAGTAAAAATTACACACACACGTAATTTTAATTTTCACACGCCGTAAACTTTCTCACATTTTCACTAGCAATACTCGCACTTCTACAATTACATTTACCACCTTACCTTACCAAACTCAAAACAGTAGGTGAAGATAATAAACAAGTGCACAGTCATTTAATCGTATCAGTCAATAAACGTAGCTCATATGCCACATAGACCAAGTACTCGATCATAGAAATAGAATAATATATGCGCTACCGGTCGGAGGCAGAATCGCATTTTTCAACCGCTTGCAGACCTTCAGTGCTCCCATGATAACATCAAAATGACTGGCCCGAAAATTATGCAATTTTGGGAGAAGTTAGATAGTTGTATAGTGTTTGCAACATATTGAACATATTGCTAATTTTTTTCACAATTTTTCACCAAAAAAATCAAGAAATACGACAAATTTTATAAATTTTACTTATATTTACGGATTTTCTTTTTTTTTTTTTTTTTTTGCAGAAAATGGGGGCAACAATTGACGTTCTGTTCAAAACGTTGCAAACATTATACAATTATCTAACTTCTCCCAAAATTGCAAAATTTTACCATACCTAACCAAACTCAAAACAGTAGGTGAAGATAATAAACAAGTGCACAGTCATTTAATCATATCAGTCAATAAACGTAGCTCATATGCCACATAGACCAAGTACTCGATCATAGATATAGAATAATATATGCGCTACCGGTCGGAGGCAGAATCGCATTTTTCAACCGCTTGCAGACCTTCAGTGCTCCCATGATAACATCGAAATGACTAGCCCGAAAATTATGCAATTTTGGGAGAAGTTAGATAATTGTATAGTGTTTGCAACATATTGAACATATTGCTTTTTTTTCACAATTTTCCACCAAAAAAATCAAGAAATACGACAAATTTTATAAATTTTACGTATTTTTACGTATTTTCTTGTTTTTTTTTGCAGAAAATGGGGGAAACAATTAACGTTCTGTACAAAACGTTGCAAACATTATACAATTATCCTACTTCTCCCAAAATTGCATAATTTTACCTTACCTTACCAAACTCAAAACAGTAGGTGAAGATAATAAACAAGTGCACAGTCATTTAATCGTATCAGTCAATAAACGTAGCTCATATGCCACATAGACCAAGTACTCAATCATAGATATAGAATAATATATGCGCTACCGGTCGGAGGCAGAATCGCATTTTTCAACCGCTTGCAGACCTTCAGTGCTCCCATGATAACATCGAAATGACTAGCCCGAAAATTATGCAATTTTGGGAGAAGTTAGATAATTGTATAGTGTTTGCAACATATTGAACATATTGCTTTTTTTCACAATTTTCCACCAAAAAAATCAAGAAATACGACAAATTTTATAAATTTTACGTATTTTTACGTATTTTCTTGTTTTTTTTTTTGCAGAAAATGGGGGAAACAATTAACGTTCTGTACAAAACGTTGCAAACATTATACAATTATCCTACTTCTCCCAAAATTGCATAATTTTACCTTACCTTACCAAACTCAAAACAGTAGGTGAAGATAATAAACAAGTGCACAGTCATTTAATCGTATCAGTCAATAAACGTAGCTCATATGCCACATAGACCAAGTACTCAATCATAGATATAATAATATATGCGCTACCGGTCGGAGGCAGAATCGCATTTTTCAACCGCTTGCAGACCTTCAGTGCTCCCATGATAACATCGAAATGACTGGCCCGAAAATTATGCAATTTTAGGAGAAGTTAGATAATTGTATAGTGTTTGCAACATATTGAACATATTGCTAATTTTTTTCACAATTTTCCACCTAAAAAATCAAGAAATACGACAAATTTTATAAATTTTACGTATTTTTACGTATTTTCTTTTTTTTTTTTTTTTTGCAGAAAATGGGGGAACAATTAACGTTCTGTTCAAAACGTTGCAAACATTATACAATTATCTAACTTCTCACAAAATTGCATAATTTTACCTTACCTTACCAAACTCAAAACAGTAGGTGAAGATAATTATAAACAAGTAGTTAAAATTAAATAGTTGTTCCAATTTATAAAGGTGGGGGGAAGGGACGACTAGGTAATTATAGACCTGTCAGTCTTACGTCTTCAGTGTGTAAAATAATGGAGAGGATTATGGATGTGAAGATTAAGAACATTATTGAAGATGGAGAAGGATTATCAAGTACACAACATGGGTTCCGGAAGGGTTATTCTTGTGAAACTCAGATAACAGGGTTTACTCAGGACATAGCTGACACACTTGATAATAATGGTAGGATTGATGCAATATTTATAGATTTTCAAAAAGCATTTGATAAAGTAACTCATAAGCTTTTAATGGAGAAATTTGGAAACAAAATAAGAAATAATAAAATTGTGAACTGGGTTGGGGAATTTCTGAGAAATAGAACTCAAAGAGTCAGAGTGGGAAATGTAATTTCTGAAGAGATTAATGTCACTTCAGGAGTACCTCAAGGCAGTGTTCTAGGACCAAATTTGTTTATTATATTTATAGATGACATACAAGTAGGAATAAAATCCAAAATTCGACTTTTTGCGGATGATGGGGTGTTATATAGGGAAATAAAGGAAGATGAAGATGTTCTTATAATTAAAGAAGATTTAACAGTAATTGAAAAATGGGTAGATATAAATAAATTGGGTTTAAATGTGAGTAAATGTAAGTTATTTCATTTAATAGAGCAAAGAAAAAAGCGGAAATAAACTATAAGCTGTGTGGTAAAACACTAGATGTTGTCATCAATTACAAATACTTGGGAGTGTTCATAGATAACAATTTGGATTGGGGGCATCATGTGGAATATGTAAGTAAAAAGTCAATACAAGCTCTAAATTTGTAATGAGGCAGCTACAAGGGGTTCACACAAAAATTAAGGATAAAGCATATAAATCTCTTATAAGACCAATATTGGAATATGCAAGTGCTATATGGGACCCTTATAAGGACGGTCATATCAAAGCCCTAAACAAAGTACAGAGATTAGCAGCAAGGAGAGTAACTGGGAAGGTCAAAAGGTGGAGATGGGTAACTGATTCCAAGGGAAGGAGGATAAGAACGTATGACAGTGTAAATGAAATGATAGAAGGTTTAGGATGGGATTCTTTAAAATTACGGAGAGGGAGAAACAGGCTGTGCAACCTGTTTCGTGCTATGAATGGAATACAGGGATGGAATGAGATAAGCAATAAAATTGAAAAAGGATTATACAAAGGGAGGAAAGACCATGACCTGAAATTGAAATGTAAACTAAAAAAGAAGGATGTTGGGAAGTGGTCTTTTTTAAATAGAACAATTGTAGAATGGAATCAATTGCCAGCAGCAGCTGTTGAGGAATCCTCGGTAAAAATGTTTAGAAGGTGTTTGGAGGATATTGATTTGGATCTGATGTAGATTTGATTTCATTGATGTTTGATGTTGCTTTGATGATGGTGTCTTAGATGTAATACCTATAAGATATGAAGAAAAATGAATGTTAATGTTATATTTTTGTACAATTTTAAAATGTTAATTTTAGGAACTTGCCACCATGTAACCACATATTTGCAAGAATAATAAAATATATATACACAGTCATTTAATCGTATCAGTCAATAAACGTAGCTCATATGCCACATAGACCAAGTAATCAATCATAGATATAGAATAATATATTCGCTACCGGTCGGAGGCAGAATCGCATTTTTCTACCGCTTGCAGACCTTCAGTGCTCCCATGATAACATCGAAATGACCGGCCCGAAAATTATGTAATTTTGGGAGAAGTTAGATAATTGTATAGTGTTTGCAACATATTGAACGTATTGCTAATTTTTTTCACAATTTTCTACCAAAAAAATCAAGAAATACGACAAATTTTATAAATTTTACGTATTTTTACGTATTTTCTTGTTTTTTTTTTTGCAGAAAATGGGAGAAACAATTAACGTTCTGTTCAAAACGTTGCAAACATTAAACAATTATCTAACTTCTCCCAAAATTGTATAATTTTCGGACTAGTCATTTCGATGTTATCATGGGAGCGCAGAACCATTACGTTTTGGTCAAACTTTAACCTGAAAGAGACATATCGGAAATAAAGTAGATTTGAATAGATTTAAATAAATTCCCGTGTTCAATACCACATGAATACTTATACGATACGATACGATACTTATTATATACATCATGAAAATTCCACCACAGTCGTTTGTCCGCCGGAGAGCAAACGAAACATAAACACACATACCCCTAATAGAAATCAGAAGGTCGCCAACAGGTAGCCAAAAGCTAACCAAATAGTCACCACGCAGTTAGCCAATAGGTCGCCACAAAGTAACCAACAGGTCACCAACGAGTTCACCAATGTAGTCGCCAAAAGAAGCCAAAAGTGCGCCAACAGGTCGTTTTGTGTCAAAATACGACCTCTTGGCGAACTGTTGGCGACTTCTAAAAAAAGCGACTAGGTTGCCATGAGTTCGCCAAAAAGACGCCAAAAGGTTGCCAAGAGGTCGCCAAATGGTCGCCAAGAGTTCACCAAATTATAGCCTCCGGTCATAATATGTATTTAGTATGCATGGGTAGGATGTTATATAAAAATGTAGAAGAATGTAAGGAAACAGATTGAAGACCACGCTTTTCGAATTTATTATATATACCATCAAAATCACCTCAAATTGAATTACTAAGTGCAATGAAGTTCAGGATGAAGATATTCACAGCAGGAACGTAAAGGGCATATAGCAGCATTAATAGTTATGTATTGAATTATAAGAACTCTGTTCTAAATGCAATACATTCATTATATTGATGTTTCGTAACGGACAAGCCATGATTTTTGTCTTCACCTAAATGTTGATAACATATTTACTAAGATTTCATGTAGCTCTAAGTAGGACGTCACTGGAAACTGCCATGTTTGATGTTGCATTATGTTTCTATTTACACACGAAAATAACTTTTCTATATAAATATTATATTAAGTTACACACACTTTTCTCTTGGCGACATGCAATTTGTATTGTACACCAGCAACTATCCTCCTCGCGTTCTCAACACTAATAAAACGCCTGTACAAACGTAAAATACACTGTCGAGCACTGCGATGCTAACGTTCACGTCTTCTCTCGACCGCACGCTTGTTTCAAATGGCAAGCAACCTCTGCGCATCCTAGAACCACCCCAAGCCCGTTGAAGGACAAGGCAATAACCTGAAAGAATGCAGTTTATACGGCGCCATCAGTATGCCACGAGGTATCCACGTGACAATCTTTTGTAATCTATTGGCGACCAGTTGGCAACCTCTTGGCGTACTCTTGGTGACTTCCATCAGTTGGTAAACACATGGCAACATTTTGGCGGACGTTTGGCGTATTATTTGTTAAATCACCAACAGTTCACCAACAGTTCACCAACAGGTCGCCAAAAGTGATCATCACTTAGTAACTAAATGGCGAACTGTTGGCAACCATTTGGCTACCTTGCCCAGCTGAGAGCAGAAGTTGGCGAATCATTGGCTGCCTCTTGGTGAACGCTTGGCTGTCATATATTTCGTTGAACTTTCGGTGGCGACCTTTGGCGACCACTTGGCAACCACTTGGCGATCAAAAACAAGCCTTGGTGAACTGTTGGTTACCTCTTGGCAACCATTTGGCAAACAAATATTTCTACATGGGACTATACAAAATATAAACAAAACACGAGCTATTTTCTCAAGATTGACATATTGGATTCTTCATAACGCAATTCCAATAATAATAATTTTATTATTATTACTCGATGAACGTATCTAGGGAAAGGAACACATCAATAATTGTTGCAAAATACAGCTGCTGTTTAAAATGGATTTGCATTCGAATCGAAACATAGCCAATTTCCATAATGAATTGCTTGATGATGGCTTGTTGGCCGCTCGATTTAATTACATTTGTATCATACTATATCCGATATTGGAATCAAGATTGCACTTTTATGGAAATCAATCCAAAAATTAAAAAAAATATATCCACACATTTTCTACATCTGCGTCATTGTAGAAGCGTAAATGATGGATTAGGGGAGAAACAAATGACGAAAGAATTAAGCAATATGACAATATTTTGACTTATGAGACTGATTGAAGGAAGGTCATCAATAAAATCGAAACATTTGCAATTACCTACTATTAAACTTTAAAAATTTAAATTTAAAAAATCATATCATGGGGATGGCCAAGGTTGAAAACGGAAAAATGGAAATAACACAATTTTGACAGCAACGAGGCAAGTTATCTCAAGAATGTGTGTAGGACGTCAGTGCGACGGTGCGACTGTGATTCACTTATTGGTGTGACCGAAAGTATTACATTACAACGCGGGGAACGGTTATCTGTGTTGGCCTCTCACAACACTCATTCAAGGTCAAATACAAGTGCGTGTATTGAGTTCGTCTCCCGCTACCGAAAAACATCACTCCGACGTCGTCATTTTAATAATATTCGGAGTTCGGCGGAGTTCGGACACAAGTTGAATAATTTGAATGAAAATTTCAATATCCTCTTTCACCTTCCGTCAAAAAAGTTCACATACTTGGTGATAGCCTGAGGTAGGAAGGAAAACTGATCACTGCACTAAGTGACTTCGAATTTTTGGTATGAGAGGGGTTTTCATGTATGCATGTATTGGGTTTCTTCGGGCTTATGACAATACTATGAATATTATAATAATCAATAGATAATACGCACTATAGACATGCACGACTGCCATGTTATTGTTAATAAAAAAAAACTTCGAATTTCGTTTACATAATATCAACAACAAAATAAATAACAAATTTAAAACCTGAAAATAAGTGTGCCACAGTTACAAGATAACTTATAACTGTCTTGATCGAGACCAAATTATTGAATGCTATTACGTCTTACAAATGTATCTCAAGTGAGTGGCTCATTATCTATTGGAGAATAGATGGTTGTTGATGTTTGCGAGAGTGTTATACGCGGAGTGTGAGGGGAACTGGTTGCTTGACGATAAACAGAGCATCACACATGTCTTCATTTATTTATTCTCAATATGCTTGTTAGCGAATCAAAGGCGCCAAGGATTTCCCCACATATTTTATTTTCACCTTCACCACCACCACCACCACTCGTCGTCAACATAGTCACCCACCGAACGGGATATTCCTTTAACAAAATTTATAATGCCAAAGCAAGCGCTAGGTGAAGAAAAAAATCAATATTTTCTAATCAGTTAATGAACTCAGTTAATATACCAAACATATCCAGTTCGTACACCGTCTTATGAGCTAGATGTTTGTGGTTCTAAATAGATGATCCAATGCAACTCAAGACGATGAGTGGATACGGTGGAATGGAGAGTAGGCCTACGTTAGATTATTACTTATAATGTCATCGAACCCGCGTCCCTTTGGTGCCATAATATGCTTATCATACCTGCGCACTATGTGTGAACCACCATAAATGGCATCTTATAGCCTATTATAAATGAAATAAAATGCATGCTTGATAAATAAAATTACTTCCTAAATGATCAAGGCTGTCCGCGGCTCCGACACAGATCCGAAGCGCACGACTCCTATAAATAATACCGATAATTAGATCGAATCCTAGGTAAGATATGGAAATTTTGAATTGATATGATTTTGATAAATCATGATCATGTCCAATACATTCAAAGAGACAGTAAGCATCAAGCTCAACTCCAAAAGTACCAAGAAATCATAATAATATAATAGTATTAAAATTACTCGTTTAATCCTTTACAATATGACACTGACTGTACAATAATGGCCTCTCGGCATGGGGATTGTTTAAAACACGCCCTAGACCCGACTTGAAACATAAAACTGCAGAGAGCGCCACCGGTCGGAGGCGGAATCACATTTTTTAACCGCTTGCAGACCTTCCGTGCTCCCATGATAACATCGAAATGGATAAACCGCAAATTATGCAATTTTGGGAGAAGTTAGATAATTGTATAATGTTTGCAACGTATTGATCAGAATGTACTTTTTTTCCCCCCATTTTCCACCAAAACAATCAAGAAGTACGTCAAATTTTCCAATTTTCACGTATTTTCTTGATTTGTTTGGCAGAAAATGGGTGAAAAAAAGTGCATTCTGATTAATACGTTGCAAACATTATTGAATTATCTAACTTCTCCAAAAATGGCATAATTTTCTGTCCAGCCATTTCGATGTTTATCATGGGAGCACGAAACCATTACATTTTGGTCAACTTTTAGCTTGAAAGAGACACAAAAATACAAAAAAAAGGAAAAAAACAAAACATTCCGGATTTTTTTCTCCAGTGAAGTGAAAATGGATTCTTCGCTTCGCTCATCTAAATATGGAGTCCTGTGGTTCTGAACGTCAAACTCACACACAAGAAAGTGTAAACACGCGAAGCAACAAAATTACAATAAATTACTTAGATTGGAGTATCGGAACATCGATATTCCGAAAACCAATTGTGATTATCATAATGACAGCATTGCATTTAAAATGTTGTTATATTCAATGTTAATTTTAAATTAATTTAAAAAATATTTCAGCCTAAATAGTCATAGGCCTGTACCACAGTAACCATGTGAGTGGCTAGAGAGTGTGGTCATGCACATAGCAATACACTGGCCCGTCATATACGGGACAGTCGAAGTAGAAAGATAAAAACAACAGATAAATTAGAAATGTAATTGTTTGATTTTAATATTGAGTAACTACCCAGCGTTTATTGTATGTTGTAGATGTATCGGAAGGTTAGACCCAACTATCCAAACAGTTATTTGTTAGAATAGCTTCTGGTAGGTTGGGTTTATTCCAACGTTTTAGTATCAGCCAATACTGAGAAAATATTGATGTTTGAAATGTAGTTTGGACAAAGTTGGTTTATTTTGCATCGTGCAAGATGGCCGTACCAGATAAGCATATTCCAATGCTGGGCTCACTATAATATTATGCTTTTCTTTTACTACTGACCTACTTCCTATAATATTTCTCATTATCAAGTTTAGACTTTTGTTTCCAATTTTGTATTCACGCTATTTATGTGTTGGCTCCAGTTAAGTTTTGCATTTAATTGAACCCCTAGATATTTGCAAATGTCCATGTACTGAAGGATAATGCCATGAATATTATATTAGTACTTGGGTTGTAAACTTAATCAGTTGACTTTTTCCCCCATTTTATTTATCTTTACCAATTCGACTATCATGTCAAATTGCTGCTTGAAATTTAAAATAGTATTGGGTGACACCTCAACTCTGCTTGATGTAGAAGTTGCCCGAGTGTGTTAGCGAAATAAAATATAAATATATAAAATGATATGTTATTCCTCTAAAAAATTCCACAATGTTCCAAGGATGACCAAATTTATTTGTATCATTTAATTGGAAATCTTATAGAGTCCAAATATTATTTCAGATTTATTACAGATTAGATAAAAAAGATAGAAAATGTATGAAAACTAAGATCGTGCACGGTAGCATACTCATATGCCCAAAACAAGATGGTGTAGTAAAAAACTTAGGACCGGGATGCCGGATGTTAACCCAATTTTTTTAGAACTTATAACGCAAACCGTAACAGTGTTTGTGATTGAGGAAAAGAGAATGGAGATTAACAGCCTACCTTAAAGGAGAACCGGCATGGCTAAGCAAAGTTGATGGACGTTTGAAATAAGTACGATTACCGAAAAAAGCCGAAAAAAAGCATTTCTCTAAGTCAACTCGTTTTCGAGGTATTTGGTCTCCCTTTTTCGTCTACTAGTGTGTGACGTCACACTGGCCTAGCCACTCAGCCCCGATAGAAGCGGCAGTGTTATATCGCACGGCAGCAAACGTTCATTCTCACATCTGATACGCAATAAGCGTCAGCATAATCAATTTTTGCATACATAGAGCAGAATATTGGCTTTAAAGTATGCCGCAAACAGAATTGAATTATGTTTTAGGGGCTTGCCAATATAATTTAATATCAACACAATTGTGTTTTAACTTTTGCCTCGCGCACCGACCGCCTTGCGCTTAACGTGTTCAGGGCGAGTCCAGCAGGCTTCTTCCTCGCTCGCCACCGGATGGTCCATGATAAGAGCAGGGCTACCCTAAGGGGCTATTAGTAAAACGTGAAAGTTCATAGCATTTTTATGAGAATCGAAACCAGCAAACCATGGTCCATGGTGCTATAATGATAATGCCAATACATGAAAAGGGCAATAATGAATTTGATGAGAATTTTGTGCATAACAGTTTGAGTAAAATCGTGCAACAGAGGAACAGGGTAGTTTATTATGCAGTCGCTACTTGCTCGCGCATTTCCGAAACAGCCGGTAGCGTGTGCCGAAGATTCCCCGTGAGGCCCGAACCATATTGCACGAATGGCAGGTGGAAGCGAGGAGACAGAAGTTAAAACGCGTGTTATTTTTCATTAAATAATTGCCAAGTCGCTAAGAGACATAATTCCAATCTGTTTGGGGCATGATCGTGCACGAATATTCTACTGTACATATACGCATTTTGGTTATTCTGCCATTCATTCATTGCGCGAATAATATTATGAAGAACGTTTACTGCCGTGTGGTATTATATTGCCGCCTCGATCATCTTCTAGTGGCTAAGCCAGTATGTCGTCACATGCTAGTAGACGAAAAGGCGTGCGCACAAACGGCATGTACCATGCTGACTGACAGCTCTAATGCTGGCTAATGTCGTTAAATAGTATCTAGAATACTATATTAAAATTTACCATCATCATGTCAGTCCTCCTTTAAACAAGATGGGCAGCTGCGTGAAACTGGCTGGTAAAAATAAATATTTACTAAACAAGATACACAATGTCGTACGTTTCGGACACCGCGGCCTTGGTCACGGACTGTTAGAGAAGAACTAACAGGATCATCATGAGAGAATACCCGCAAAGGTTGAAATTCCTCCTCATCTTATGGCTTAGGACGGACTGGACTATTATGGCAAGTGGGATTTGGAAATCTGGCCATCTGAGACATTTATACAGAGCTAAAAATTTGGACAATTCTGATTACACCCCGAACCCTACGTTAAGCCTCGTCTTCATATTGCCGAGCGAATGAGGCCAACTAAACTGATTTCATCTGATCCAAGAACTCTGATTGGTCTAGAACTTATCTGCTCGTAGGTATTAGAAAACAAGGCATATTGGGATAGGAGAAGACTAATTCAAACGACAGGCCAATAATTATAGAAATATTGTTCATTAATTAATTGGTACGTTTATTATATGCAAAGTACAAGAAAAACAATTTAATGGTAAATAGTGTTTATATTTGTAACCATAAAGGAGGGTTACAAACTAAACCAAATAGTAATAAACAAGTTTATTAAAATGCAAACAATTGTGTGTGCACAAGAAACACTACTAATATTGCGAGACTGTAGGTAATCTAGCATAATCAAACAATGTATAACAACTCTATACAGTACTAGCATTGCGAGACTGTAGGTAATCTAGCATAATCAAACAACGTATAACAACACTATACAGTACTAGTTTTGCGAGACTGTAGGTAATCTAGCTAACAAAAAACTAAAAAAACACTATACAGTACTAGTATTGCGAGACTTAGGAAATTGCATAATCAAAAAAACTATAAAAAACTCTATACAGTACTGATTGCGGGACTGTAGGAAAATCTGGGCAAAAATCAAAAAAAGGTATGACAACTCTATACAGTACTAGTATGCGAAAATTTGTAGGTAATCTAGCATAATCAAAAAGAAAAAACAACCCCTATACAGTACTAGTAGCAAAGGACGGGAGGTAATCTACCCATAATAAAACAACGTTTAAAAACACTAACAGTATAGTATTGCGAGACTTAGGTATCAGCATAACAAACAATGATAAGAACTCTATACAGTATTTAGTATTGCGAGCCTTGTGGGGTAATCTAGCATAATCAAACAACGTATAACGGGCCTATACAGTAGGGGGGGCCAAAAAAACAACATTTTTTTTTTTTTTTAAGTCGAAAATACCGGGGAAAAGTTGCGAATTGTGGAGACTAAAAAAAAAAAGAAAAAAAATTTAAAAAATGGGTTTTCATATTTTCCCGGGTCGCGCATGTGTTTTCTAAATTTTTCCAAATTTTTTGGGAAAATTTTTTAAATTTTTTTTTTTTTTTTTTAAGTTTTTAATCCCGGGGAAAAAAGGTGGGAATTGGGAAGACTAAAAAGGGTAAAAAAAAAAAAAAAAAATCGGTTTATATCTTCCGGTCGCGCATGTGTCTAAATTTTTCCAAAAATTTTTTGGAAAAAATTCCCAAAATTTTATACGAAAATTTTTTTTATTTTTTTAAAACATAAAAAAAATTTTAAAAAATATAAAAAATTTCACCCTTTGGACATTGGGGAAGGGGCTTTTTTAAAAAATTTTAAAAAAATTACGAAAAAAGGGAAATTTTTTTAAAAAATTTTGGAAAAAGTTTAGAGCACAGGGCGCAAAGGGAAGATAAAAAACCGTTTTTTTAAATTTTTTTCCCCTTTTTTTAGTTTCCCCAATTTCCCAAAAACTTTTCCGGGTTATTAAAACTAAAAAAAAAAAAAAAAAAAAATAAAAATTTTCCCAAATTTTTGGGAAAAACTTTAGAGCACAGCGCGACCGGAAGATTTTGAACCGTTTTTAAAAATTTTTTTTTTAAAAAATTTTTTAGTCTCCAAAATTTTCGCAATTTTTCCCGCGGTATTACGACTTAAAAAAAAAAATTGTTGTTTTTGGGCCCCCCACCCTACTATCCCAGAAATAGTATTCGGGGATGTAGGTAATTTTAGCATAATCAAAAAACGAAAATAACAACTCGGGACTCAAATACAGTACTATATTGCGGGGACTGTAGGTAATCTAGCAAAAATCAAAAAAGTTTAAAAATCTATACAGAAATAGTTTGTGCGGGGGACGTGGGGTAACCCACCATAATCAATCAAAAATGTAAAAAAACTCTATACAGTACAGTTTTGCGAGATGTAGGTAATCAGAAATCAAAAAAACTTTATAAACAAAACACTTTTTACATTTACAGAATTCCCGGGGACTGGGGTAATCTAGCAAATCTAACAACGTATAACAACTCTTTTACAGAAACTAGTATTGAAAGGGGCTGTAGGTAATCTAGCATAATAAAAACAATGTATAAAAAACTCTATAAGTACTAGTATTGCAAGACGTGGGTAATCAAGCATAATCAAACAACCTATAACAAAAACTATACAGTACTAGTTTTGGGGAGACTTTAGGAAATTTCTAGAATAATCAAACAACGTTTTAAAACAACTCTATACAGTATAGTTTTGCGAGGACTGTGGGGAAAAAGCAAATCAAACAACGAAATAACAAAAATATCCCCAGCCACAGATTGCAAAGACGGGGGTAATCTACCCAAACAAACAACTTTTATAAAAAACATATACATTTATTTAGTTTTGCGGGGAACTAGGAAATTTAAGCAAAAATAAAAACAACTTTATAACAAAAACTATACAGTATAGTTTTGCGAAAACTGTGGGGTAATTAGCAAAATAAAAAACAATGTAAAAACAACACAATACAGACTAGTTTTTGCAAGACTTTAGGGAATTAGCATAAAAAACAAATATAACAACACTAAAGAAATATTTTTCCCGAGGACTGTAGGTAATCTAGCAAAATTTAAAAAAAACTTTATAACAACACTATACAGTAGGGGGGGCTGAAAAACAACTTTTTTTTTTTTAAAAAAGTCGTAATACCCCGGAAAAGTTGTGAATTGGGGGAGACTAAAAAATAAAAAAAAAAATTTTAAAAAAATCGGTTCATATTTTCCCGGTCGGGCATTTTCTCTAACTTTTTCCAAAAATTGGAAATTTTTTTTTTTTTTTTTTTATTTGTAATACCTCAGAAAAGTTGCAAATTGGGGAAGAAAAAAAAAGGGTTTAAAAAAAATTTAAAAAAATTTTGGTTTATATTTTTCCCCGGTCCCCGCAGTGCTCAAAATTTTCCCAAAAATTTTAAAAAAAAATTTCACATTTTTACAATAATTTTTAATTTTTTAACATGAAAAAAATTTAAAAATATAAAAAAATTCGAGCTTTTACATTCGGGAAGGGGCCCAAATTTAAAAAATGTTAAAAATTATCGAAAAAAAGGGGAATTTTTAAAAAATTTTGGAAAAGTTTAGGAAACATGCGCGACCGGAAGAAAAACTTTTTTTTTTGTTTTTTTCCCCTTTTTTAGTCTTCCCAATTCGCAACTTTTCCGCGGTATTACAACTAAAAAATAAAATAAAAAAATCAAAATTTTCCAAATTTTGGAAAACTTTAGAGCACATGGCGGACCGGAAGATATGAACCGATTTTTAAATTTTTAAAAAATTTTTAGTCTCCACAATTCGCAACTTTTTCCGCGGTATTACGACTTTAAAAAAAAAATGTTGTTTTTTCGGCCCACCCTACTATACAGTACTAGTATTGCGAGACTGTAGGTAATTAGCATAATCAAACAACGTAAAACAACATATACAGTACTAGTATTGCGAGACTAGGTAATCTAGCATAATCAAACAACGTATAACAACTCTATACAGTACTAGTATTGCGAGACTGTAGGTAATCTAGCATAATCAAAACTACTACGTAATACAAACAATGTGATGTTAAAATATAAACAGGTAGCAATGCACTAAATACAAATGAACTTGTTACATGTAACTTGATTAGAAAAGAGATAAAAACATGATAAATAATCGGTTCATGTTTTCACCAACATTCGTCTACCCTACCCAGTGATGGAAAAACACTAGTACGCTAAGTACTAAGTAAATGGCAATGAACACAATTAAAAATACATGCGCAAACAAATTTAAAATATGCAGTGATAGCGATTTGTATTTCTATGTATAAAATCTAAAATATACCTTGTAGCATGCCAAAAAACTAGCCTACCAAGGGACAGCGACTTACAATTCCACCTAAGTCTTCTTGTGTCGCCATTGTCATTATAAGGATGCTAGCAGAAAGTAGGTTAGCAGTTGGTAGGACAGGAGATACATCCTGTATTAGTTGAGTGAATACTGACACTAAACACTAGTCTAACTGGTCTACTGTTCTACGCTTCTAGACCATAACAATAACAACAAATAGTCATAGCTACGAGGCCCACATCAACATCTTGCTTGTGACTGTGTGCCCACACGCTACCTACATCAGGCAGCAGACTGGAAATACACTCCTAGTTAAATGAATAGATGGACA